>NW_011627095.1:1262125-1353871 GCF_000204515.1 Acromyrmex echinatior | reverse complement strand
TTTCCTTCACGGACTGTGATCTTAAGATTGTAGCGGTTCTTCAAACACAGCAGGAAGCTCTCACATCAGGAACGTCCTTACCGAATAATCTCGCACGATCATTACTACCCTAAAAGAAGAACGCTCGGTAGGAGCTTCGTGACGGAGATTCGCGATTAAACAGCTGTATACTTCCGTATTAAAGATTAATCATAATTATTCCTAGCACGCTTTTTGCAGAGTAATTTCACGTAAAAAATTTACGTCAAATTTCCTTAAACGCAGATTAGAAAAACTAATTACTGTATTTATTTAAAAAAGAATAATAAATTTAAAAATTACAAGACACAAGAATTATTACTCTAACAAGAATAAATCAAAAGAAAATAAATTGCCAACGTAAGCCAACGCTGTTATTAGTATATGTTATTAGAAATAATATATTATAAAGATTAGACGTTTCGAATGTAAAAATATTTATATCTGAATTAGAAATATTTAATAACTGATTTAAAATATTTAATATCCAATATTTTCGAAAAAAAAATCAGCTTTTGTAAAAAAAAATATTTTGTGCGTTAAATCATCAGGTTTAAGAAATTTTAAATATTCAGTTCATCTCGAATCATTAAATCATAAATTGTTAAATCATAATGATTTGGTTTATTTCTTAAATTTCTCAAATTCACGAAATCGGAGAATGCAGAATAAATCAACTCGTTGACACCAGCCACCGAAACGATAAATCTCGCGTGTAATGCAAGGTAAAAACGTGCCCTCGCGAAAGTAGGCGATCGCGTTAAAATATTCCGCGCGATGTCGATAGGCTTGGCGTTGTAGCGTTTTGCCTCGACACACCTACAGCCTCGGTTTGCACCGGTATACATGTCAGAGTGCACGGCGAACCCATGTGATCCTGGATGGCTCTTCCAGGTCGAGGATATATAGGTCTACGGTAAACACGGAGAGAAGAGTAGATACGCCTCCGTCGTTTCCTCGGCACAGCGGGGGTTGCGGGAATATATCTACTGATATACGGCGCGCACCGATATTATGCACCTCCCTGTGTCGGAAGTGAGATTCTTTATGAGCTTTTACACCAACTCGGAACTATCGAGGTCGCACGGCCGGCTAATGCGAAACAGGAATCCCTTTATGGCCTTCGGCACAGATAAAGCGATACTCGATAGAACTCCGTTTGTGGAGGTTTGATAAAGGGTTTTACGATGAATGACATCGGTTTAACATCTCCCAGTACTCTGTATTAGAATCAAATACTCGTGGTGGACACCGCTGATATCGGATGGAAGTAAAATGCAACGGTCACATCGGCGTATTTACATAATGTATTATACCAAGCTAAGATTTCGCGTCGCGTGCGCATTTAAAATGCGGCGCGGCGGTCGCAAATCATAACCGCGACACGTATCGTTTCGACTTCCGGGACAACCGAGACGTGTGCGTTACGACCTTTTGGATCTGCTATCTGTCACGTCTTGTAATTCCAACTTTCTCGACGTCAGATAAAATGAAAGACTGGCATGACAAGCAATGAAAGTTAAATCGCAAGATCGCAAAATAGCATAAATCTTATTAGGAAAGTAATGAGTTGAATTGACAAGCTGACTTGTATCGACAAATCCATCCCTCTGGTTGTAAAATTAAAATTTTTTTAATACTATTGCGTTGACGTCCAGAATAGTCCGATCGTTAATTCTCACAGGCGTGTCCAAAACTTAGCTCTCAGTTAAACCCATTAAACTTACCTCTCCATCATCTCGTTGAGCGAGATAGAGAGAAAACGAAAAAGGATAAATGCTGGAACAGCTAGTCACTGGGCAGAGTACTAGCGTCTATTCTTTTTGTTTTCTTTATCTTGCTCGACGATGATGAAGAAGGAAACATTTAGCTCGCGAGTTAAGTTTTGGACACGCCTGATTCTAACGGTACCGTAATTTTCAGAAGTATTCAGAGTATTCAGGAAAGTGGTGTCGGATTTGATCCGATGCTCTCTTTCATTCGTTTTTCTAATTTATGTATAAAGTGAGTAAAAAAAGCAAATAATAATAATATAAAACTTCTTTCTCCGTTTAATTATATTAGGTGCGCAACTAAGTTCTCGCTGTTATTTTGATGAAAATGCCATCAAAATAACAGCGAGAACTTAGTTGCGCACCTAATAAATGAAAAATAATTATTATAAAACATAATATTAGAAAAATATTGCGCAATTCAGTATAATAGCCAAACTCATCCATTAAGAGAAAAGTTAACAATAAAAAACAGTATAATACTTATAAAAAAATCTTTAACTTATTGCCTTAATGTCAAAATAATAAACAAATACTATAAGTATTTTGTTAATTTTCTTTTTGTTTAAAATGGGCTCCCGTTCCTATCATTAGAGAGTTAAAATAGCATACGAAAATTTTAATAACTACGTTCAGCGCAGGAACGTTCCAATTGCACGGTGCGCGTCTTAATGTGTTGCGACGTAACGCAATGAGTTCCTCGTAATCCTCGAGACACAGGTACCAGAATTACCTTGTGCTTAATATATATATCCGGCAGAGCGCATAGTTTACCGGTATGACTTCCGTACAGCGGCGCGTACACGGCGCGCTGGAAACAGGATTAATGGATTAGCGATGTTTTGAATTACAAGCGAAGTGTAAGCGGGGCAAATATTCTCTCTCTCTCTTCAATTAGAGCAGAATTCTACGAAGCAGCTTCGAGTTACAGCGGAATCGGCGCATCTGCAAGAGCCCCCGAGAGTCGTCGGGGTGATCCTTTATAAATGTAGACTATTCCGCCTCGTAAAACGGAAGATCGTTCATTTTACGTAAGTTACAAATCTGTCACTTAAATACTAAGAGAGAAAAAACAGATAAAATGAAATATTACGTTATTATCGCCATTGTAAATTGGGAAAGTCTTAAAGCTCTCTAGCACAAAGAATTATCTATTTCTATCCTTTTTTTCTTTATATCGACATATATGTTATCTCAATTAGAAATATAGAGGTAGACTGCTACAAGAAATAATCCGATGTATAGTTTGTTACGTTGATGTTCCATTCAGTGAAAGCGAGATTCATTATGGTTTATTGCCCGCTGGAAACATATCGCGAGCTTGCCGCGAGGATACATGTAGTGCAGATTGAAGTAGACATGAGCGATATGTACATCGTAATAAAAGTCATAATAGGATGTGATGCATTACATATACATATATACATATATATATTTATATATGAATGTGTATGTGTGAGATGTTACAAAGCATTATCAAACTATGTGACCCAAGACCGTTACAAAGACGGAACATCGTGCTAAAAGCGGCAACATACGCAACACACTTAAACAAATAATTAACGTGTAATTAATAACCGTAATTATATGATACATCGGAACGCGGAATGCCGTGTGTATTTTGCCTGCGAGTTTGATTGACGCAATTTCCAAGATAAGCCCCTAAGTGCCTTGAATTTCCGGCGGAAACTTCAAGCATGGCGGACGCCAGGCTTGAAACCTATAGCACGATGTTTATCTTCCCAAGCACCATGGAGGGGAAATCTCGTGTGTAACACCACAACCTGTCCGAGAGTGACCAGAGAGCTGTCGTCAAACTCACCTTCCTCGTAGGGTTGCGCACGTTTGGCGAACGCCCTCGAGAAAACGCCGCCGCGCGGCTTCGAGGCGTCCACGCCGTTTTCTACGGCCGCGCTCATTTTCGCGAGTGGTTCTTCACCGAGTGTGCGTTTGCCGTGGACGTATCTGAAATTGACATATTACACGAAACGTTCTCATAAAAAACTAGCGGAAACAGTTATTGAACGCGCGGCGGTCTTCAACATTCGGTCCCATATCGAAACTTTTCAACTCGATATCGTCAGTCGATCGGATATTGGATTTCATTGGTAAAGCAATTAAAATTTCAAATATGTCGCCGATTAATTACATTTAATGTTCAAAAGTACATTCAACGTTCAAAAGAAACTAATAATAAAATAAAAAAAAATTCTACTCTGTGGATAAAATAATTTTCTATGAGTCAGTTGGCTGTCATCTTAACTTTACATTATTACCACGAGAGACGCAGTAAAAGGCTGATATTTCTCTTTTAAAAATTCTCCTTTGCATTTTAAAACTTTATAATTTTATTCTATTTATAAATTAAAAAATAAAACTTACGTAGTTCGCTTAAACAGTCTTTGTGTTTCGAAAAAAAAAGAAATAAAACTATTTTACTTTCCTGAGATATGAACAAATAAAAATGTTCTGGATTTCGCAGACTCATTAGAATAACGATATAAGCAAAAATTAAAGATAGTAATCTAAGGTTAAGCAGCTTTCCTCCCTTTGTTGTTTTGAAAGTTACACAGATTATGCAGCGGTGGATTTATATGTAATCTCATTAACCTTTCGTGATTAGTGCATTAACGTAAGACCACCAATTTACTGGCGGTGCTCGTCGAATGTATAATACAAGTGCGGTTTTCATGTTGCTTGGGGCGAGTATAATGGCAAAGTTATAAAGTACACGTCAATGTGTTAATTAATGTAATTTATACAGTTCTCTCTCGCATCTGATACTGCGTAAAAGTCAGTCTGTGCCAGTAACTTGTACCAAAACTCTACGTACTCTAGATGAACTGCCGTCATAACTGCCACCCACGTTCACAGTAATGTTAATTTGTATGCTACGATTAGAGAGTTTTTTTCTCTCTCTCTCTCTCGCTTTCCCTCTAATTAAATTTAGATTGTCTAATTACCGGTTGGAAAATTACTAATAGAAATACGTCATTGATTTTTTATCAATATGTAGAAGGAACAAACCATCAGGTAATTATATTATTTTTTTGTATGATTTCTCTATACGGAACGTTTTGCTGAAATATCTAAAAAATTAACTTATAGATACAGATCTAAAGATAATTTTTTGGATCATCAAAATAATTATGTAGGTCGCTCAAGCATGTCTAGTATTAATAGATAATGCCTAGTATTATACAATTAAATTTAGACATTTCTACGTCTAATTATTTTAATGGTCCCAAATCAGTTTCAGATTCGTATCTAATTAAATTTTTTGACACTTCAAAAAAACTATTCTTTCTCTATATATTTAATTTAAAAATATAACAATTAGACAAAAATTTCGTGGGATAAAAATAAAATGAGTTTCTGCAAATCCATTTTAATTCGCTTGACTTCGAGCCACTTGGATTTAGCGTACGTATCAACATTCCAGGAAGCTGCATTATCATAGAGGTACTGTCCTCGCAAGCTTATGTTTACGTAACGCAGCAGGAGAGACCCTCGTTACTAGTCTCGGGGATGACGCCATTATACGGAAAGTCCGTATTGGTGGCTGGCGAGCAAACGACGACGAGCATATAATAACAGCGTGTGCCGCTCGCCGTCGATATACTCTCCTCGAAAATGGCGTAGCACCCCATATTACACGTCACCCTGTGCACACACGTGTATCATCACCCCTCTTGTCGCCTCGAGACCCGCCGTCATTCGATCGTCATAATTTATCATTACACACGGGGAAAGACGCGCTCGATAAATCCATGCCGTGTTCAACTGCGTTACCATTGATTTATGCACTGTGACGTTGGTCGTAAAGGGAGATCTATCGTGCATCCTTTGCCGCGTTACGGCATTAGAAATCAACCCTCTCGCGCCCTCGCGCATGCGTGAGCCAGAAATCCAATGGAAAAAAAAATGTCAACTTTTTATTTTGTATGTGACCTTTCCGGTTCTGAAATATCCGGCACGATACGATCGCATACACGAAACAACAGTGACAAATAATTTGGCGAGCGTGTAAAACGCTCACCAAACGCTTGAAATTCGAGGGATTTCTGCTTCACGAAAAAGTTTTGATTGACTATTCAGAAGTAGCGACATTTAATATATTTATTAATTAAAGTGACATTTTTATAAATTTATTTCCCTCGATCGTGCGACTATTTCAACGAGTTCGCTATTTCAATGGGCCGTATTAAAGGAGTTTAGTAGTTCGTAATTTTGTTGCGGAGTTTAACTTTGATTATACAATTTAGACTATTTTTGCATAGCAATGCTCCAATCTGAATAAATTCGCATGCTTTACTGCGAGCAAGCGATTAAACGTTTGCCATTTCAATTTCTGCTTCGTTCTCGATTGAATACGCTTATATTTAGCATGATGCACGGCGATAACACGTATATAACAAAACGGTTAAACAATTTTGTTTGTTTCATTATTGCGCCATGCGTTTGCGCTTGATTTAGTGTTGCATTCAGCGTTAAGTGCTGCCGTCTGATTTCGAGATTCATTTTTTTATAAAAATAAAAAATATGTTTTCCACGGATATTTTATGTCGCGCTTTATAAATGTCGAGAATCAATCACAGACGAACGAATTATTACAACTTCGAAAAAACTCTTCGTTGTTCAATAAATCGAGATAGAGACATGTTCACAACGTGTGTGCTTTTTCCATTACAAATCCAATCAACGGATTAGCGGATTAAGAATATCGCGCCTAGAATATCGTGTGCGGCATTAAAAAACTGGTTGTTTTATTATTTTAGTATATTTATGTCTTGACAACAAAAGCAGCGAGGAGATTGCATTACGTGGGTGTTTAGACTCGATAAATTCTTGCGGGGTTGCGAGTCGACGCTCCTGATTTATGTACCGCGACAGCAGAACTCATAAGGGAGATCTATAGTCGTTTTTCCATTTCTTCTTTCTACGTCCCATGGAGCTCTACACGGAAATCTTTGTCAGTGATTTTTAACTTGGTGGAGATTTAAGGTAGTAACATCCGCGAAACTTTGTCTTTACTAGATAGAGTATTATTATGGCGTCGCCATACTGTGGAACTTTATTGATTTATTTTTTAATATCTCTCGTAAACTTCGAAAGTAAATAACTCTTTGAAATGTATGAGAATTATTATCTACAAGATACATTTGTTGATTACTTAGGAAAAAATATTTTATTTCGCTAATACGCGGAAAAAATAATTTTGCTAGAAGTATCTAAAAATCTAAGTTGATACAAATCTGAAAATATATTGTTAAACTGAAAATAGATTGTTAAAATTTAACTAAATATAAATTCGAACATAATTTTGTTGGATCTATCAAAATATTATAATTATGTAGAAAACTCAAACATGATGAATAATACTGCAGAAAGTTTTGACATTCCAGCAATTAGTTTCACCCTATATAATTATTTTGATAGTCCAACAAAATTATTTTCAAACTTATATTTAGTTAAATTTTTCTTCTTTTTTTCTTCTTTTCGTGTATGAACGTTATTGCAAGTATTATGGTCTTATTGTTATCAGTCCTAAAATTTCCAATGCATTTTAGTTTAATAATTTTATGTATTTCAGTTGAATAATCAAAACGTTTTTTTTTGTTATTAACTTATTTCCGTATTGTGCAATTTGTAATTGAGAAGCTCGTGTAATTCTATCTACATTAGCTGCGTTAATAAACTTCGAGTGAGCGTAACATAATGGGAACGAAACTCGCAACGAACCGCGAACCGCGGAGAGAAATTATTCGCTCGCTCTACGGTTTCATTCGTATTGATGAACTTCCGCAAATAAACACTTTCATGCTGACGAAAGAGGGAATAAAAGCAGCCGAGGTTGAACAGAAGCAATAAAGTCCGCGAATAAATTGAACCACACATCCCACAGAATGGCATCAACCTATGTAAATCCGAGGATAAAATCAACTATGGCAATGTCATTGCCTGAATTAAAAAGATCTTTAAATATAATACAATCATAAATAAATCAAAATAAAATAAAGTAAATCAATAAAATACAATTAAAGATACAATAAAATTAAAAGAGAATATTTGTCGAAAACTTGTGTATGCAATTTTTCATTGTTTAATGTGTCTATTTGCTTAACGGGTTATATATCTCTCTTACTTAACACTAAAACATAACACAATTCAACAAATTAAATTTCCTAGAAAAGAGAAAACACTATTTTTATCTCGATAGAAAATTATTGATTAATTAAATAATATCAGCAGAAAAAATATATTCTTGACACATGATCAAATGTTTTTTTATTTCACAATCCTTAAAAACACCTTTTTTGAATTGTAATGATTTTTTTATAAAGTTAAGTTTACTTTTGAGAGGGTAATATTTACTTAGTCATTCACGATAATAACTCAAAAAGAATCATTACATGAAATAACAAAATGATTACGGAATAAATGAAATGGATTTGATATATTTTCCAAGACAATTTATGATATTTCAGATCATTTCTTATCTCTCACAGACGAATAATGGGCAATGATGCGGCTATGTTTCACGATGGAGTAATAATTTGTGTTATTGCATCCCTAGAAACAAGTGTTATTGTCAGATTCGGAATTACAGAAGTTTGCTATCGTACACGACACCCTAGTGTCCAATTTCAAAATGGACATCACTACGGCTTTGACGATCCCTTTAACCATACTCATCTGGGAAATAACGAAGTTTCGCCTACTTTTCTTTATAAAGCAGTTTGCCAAATGCCCCATTGAAAGTTCCATTAAAAGTTGGATTTAATTTACCGGAAAGGATCTCCAATAATAATTGATTATAGACATGTTTATATATAATTAAAAAGATATTTAAAAAATTACGATTGGCGAGTAAATATAAATGCAAAATTAATTAAAGAAAAAATTTTGTATACATTAAATCTTATTTGATATAACAAAGTTTATTAGAAATAATTTCAATTAAAGGTATCGTTTGTGATGATTCATTCCGGCTATTGAATCTACCAAAGTAAAATAAATGGAAAGAGCACGACAGCAGTTGATGTATCAGGGGAAACGACCAAGTTACCGATATTCTCCGTTTTTCTTCTCTGTGTATTCTGATCGATCGCACTTTTCTCGAAGGGTCGACTAGCTCAATAACATAAATACAAATTACGATGCGATCCATTGTTGTATCTCTGCATTTTCGTGTAACAAGCTATATGAATTAAATATAACATCAGCCTCGTGGACCGATATTCCTCCTAATTTCTTATTGTCCACGGAGAGAGTATTTGTTTCCATCTTATTTCGCGTCTATCTCGCTTTGCGTATGCATTCGCATCTGATTTGCAATTTCCTTATCCTTCCCAGCCAGGGAATTCGCCAGCTTTATATCGCTTCTAATTTACCCCCGATGGTGTGAGTCTCTTCAGGATCTCGGGCAAGTAGTTGTCTCGCGTAACTAATTACCGAGAAACCCATTTCGAAATTTTGTTTCACCACCGCCGAAACGATCCCCGTCTCTTCCTTTAGATGACTCCGCTCAGTACCTCACTTCTACTTTCGGAAGGAAATTGCGAAATGCCAGGCGCATCGTGCGTCTTCCTCCGACCCTGTCAGGAGTTCTGCACAGACGAATGATGGTTCCTACAGACAAAGTCGAGAGAACGAGCCCTTGCCTTCGCGCGAAAGGAAATCTCGCGAGATGCAACGCAGTACGGCGTCGTCGAATGATTTCACGGCGCTTTCCGGATTGCCTCTTTGCTGCATTCAGCGTGCAAACGTCGAGATTTATGACGTAGACGTAAATGCATGGCGAGGACCCTGTCCTGTGTTGTCACGGGATTCGAGTTGCAGTGAGTCGTCGCGCTAAACCTCAGCGCGAAACTTTGTTGCACCTCGTGCGACGTGTCACGTCGGCAATCCAACCGCTTAACGAAATTTATATACGGACAGCTATGTCCTTTTCATTACAAAGTTCACAAGTTTTCAACAAAATTTCATGTTCATAGATTTTCCTTTAACTCAATACTTTTAACTTTTTCCAGTTAAAAATTAAAGAATAACAAGAATAACTTTTATCTCTTAAAAATACAAAAATTATTCAATGAAATTATTCACTCAGTGAAGTTTTTATATAGAAAGAACGCGGTATTACTAAAGTTAGCTACGTACAGATTTAAAAATAATTTTGTTGAATTATCAAAATAATTATGTAGATCACTTAAGCATCGACAACAATACTGCAACAAGTTTTGACATTTAACAATCAGTATCCAGCTTTGAGTATCCTATATAATTATTTCGATGGTCCAAACAAAATTATTTTCAAATCAGTATCCAGCTAAATTTTTAGATACTCTTTAACAAAAATATTATTTTTGTTTACTTACAGAAAAAAATTGAATCAAGAGTTATAAGCAGCATAATGTAATTTGAACTAATAAATATGAATATTTTAATCTAATCTATCTTTCCGCATTCCTTTCTGTTTCTTTTGTTATTCCGTGCCTAACCCGACGTATACATAAATCGCGTCGTTAACTCGATATCATCGGCAGCCGGCCTGAGAACACCTTGCGGCCATGCGCGATTTTAATCTAGGTGCAATATAAAAAAAAATGGAATAGTTGCATGAAGAAAGGCGACAGCAAGCTCGAGGAAATGGAAAGAGAACATCGAGAAGGGTGAATTTGAAGCTAATGACGGCGCCAAAGCTAAACGCTCTTTATTTTTTTTCACCTTCTACCTTAATTAGTGCGCTCCCGACCGCGTAATTATTGCGTTACGGTTGCATTAGGCGGCAACCAAGGCGAGTATCCATGGTACACCCAACAATTTCCAACCCCCCTTTTTCTTCCGCGCTAATTTCCCTTTTAGGTACTTTTAACAACGTTGGTACATGGCGCATCACAAACGCGCGTAACGTTTTTACTTGATAATTCTAGAACGCAAATTACGACAAAGAAATATTATATTTATAATATTAAATATAGGCATCGTGTTCTTAAATGTAGTAGAGTTTTAGCTAGTTTTGTATTAATTAAATTTTTACAAATCTACATTGTGAATATATTTCTGTTCGTTTTGAAAATCCTTTTCCTTTTTTTTCCTTTTTTCCCACCTCTGAGTATGCACGTCACACAACTAACTTTACTTACTATATCATAGATCATATAAACAACGCTGAAGTTCACTCGAATTTCAAATGTGATAGTTGACATGATCGTGATTAAGTTCTAAGTCGGACAAAGTTTGATGGAATCGTTAGATTGTTTTGATTTTAGTAGGAGATTCAAACCGACAACTGGTCGAACAAAGTTTCTTATCTTAAACTTTGATGTGTTAACAAGTATCAGCTCTCGAAGCTTATCGATTGGACACGCTTTAATTGTTTGCGAATTCTTGCATTTTTCGCGCGCGATTGCCCCTTCTATTATATTTAGCATAAAATAAAATAAATTAAAATCAATAAATTAAAATCTATTAAAACAAAGATAAAATAATCATGCTAAATATAATAGGAATGAAATGAAATTATTTTTACGTGACGGAATAGAAGATCGAATTGGCACTTGACGTTTATCATATCTAAAAAAGTATCAGATTTTCATTTTTAATTCTCAATGTAGATTTCTTTATCTTTCTATATTTATAAACACAGTTAATAACTTTGATTTATTCGAAAACCGAATAATGCCGTCGATTTTGGGGATCAATTATTTTGATATAATAAATATGTGTACTTGAATCGATTTCATGCACCAATTTAGAAATCAAATACTGTTTCGCGCACAATCCTGTTATCATTTCAAAATAATAATCATATAATTCGCAATCAGGCCGCGGCTTGACCTGTTCGGTTTTTTTCTAACTAGGAACAATGAACGCTAAAGCAATTTGTCTCGCACGATGGAACATTCAGGATGAGCCTTAACGGTGAAAGTCGGACCGGAAGAATCAACGATCCGTGGCTGACGATACGACAATACAAACGGTACTGAAACCTTTTAGTTCCAGACGAAATGTCGCCGCACAATTCCTAACCGTTGTCACAGAGATTGGCACAGATAGATAATCGGTGATCTCTGTCATAAATTTCGCGAATCAATTTCGTGGAACAGTAACTGATAAGATATGTAATATTCTTCGCCATTCTAATATTGTTAGAAAATTTATAAAAATATTCTTAAAAATTAATCGTGTATTTCTCCTGAAATTTATATTCATTTTTAATTAATTGTATAAGCCGATTAATAATGAGAAATGACTAGATATCCATCTATATACCTCGTATTTTGCAAAAATCGTGCTTAAGTAAATTGATGAAGAGCAATATTGTCACAAGACCTTTTATCCAAATAAGCATGCGGGGGTAATTTCGGACGATATATGAGAAACAGCTAATAAATAAAACTAAGATAAAACAATGCGGTCGCGAAATCATAAGCGACTGTATGACCATAATATATTCCGCGACGGCGAGCTATGTACCGAGTGGCACGAAGAAATGAAATTTCGCGATTGATGGCGAAATTTTGCCTTTTGCATGAGCAAGGCCGATTCTTTTTATCACAGATATACGCAACAGTAGAAGATAGGTGACCATGTCTAAATTTAGTTAGTAGTGAGGAAATTTATTTTACGTCTCTCTCCCTCTCTTTCCTTTTTCCTTCTTGGTGCTTTAATGTTCTCTCCCTATTTCTCTCTGTCCCTCTTTTATAAGCCCCTACGGCCGTGTACATAGGTCACTGTAGTGAAATGAGATCAGAATGAAATCGGAACAGAGGAGGATGCAGATAAAGGTAATACCAAGAGCAAATATACAGTACGTTCCACAATTGTAAAACATAATTTTACAAATCTGTAAAATTAAGATAAATCTACATATTTTATCTTTTTTTAAATAAATGAGGCGTGCAAGGAAAAATGTTGTGCCATTTTTTAAATTTTGGAGGAGAAAGAAAAAACTTATTTCTCTTAAAAATTATCACTTTAAAAATTTTACAAAAAATTACCGTAATGACTAAAGATATGAGCAATTAGTTTCTGCAAAGATGTTTAATTAAGTCATTCTACTAGTGTTAAAAAAATTATTTTAAAAAATTATATTAAAGTTGTGTTAAAATTTTAAAACGTTATAAATCCAAGTAAAAGTGCCAATTTCATGATGGACTTACAACATTTTGAGTTTGTTTTTCTGCTTGTAGCAACACTTTCCATATCAAATATTAAAATATGATAGAACAATAATACAATTTATTTATATTAGGTGTTGGAATTAATTCGTAGCGTTTTACAAGTGATGGGAAGTACTTTCATTAATGTATTTTTTAATGCTCATGTGAAATAAATAACATTCTTTCATTAAAAACGCTACGAATTAATTCCAACACCTAATACAATAAAATGCAATATGGACATTTAGAACGAATTCTGCCATCTGACATCTCTAATAGATTTTAATAAATCCAATAACAATATAAGATGTGAAACAAATATATGTATATAATTAAATGCAGTTTGCTTTAATTTTGCTGACATCAATTCATTACATCATTTAGAAATAAAATTGTCTGAAGAATAATACACATGTTTATTTCATTGTCAGCGTAGATTTGATTGCAAGTTTCGGAACACCTTGTGGAATGTAGGAAGCAGAAGAAATTGAGAGAAACTAGGTGGGTGATGAGGAATAGAGCTAGAGTCATGAATATTTATACTACGGGGATGGTTATATCGCGGTGGAAGCTTAGGAAAAAGGGACATTGCTATGTACGCAGGAACTATACCATATAGTGCGGCCGTTGAGGCAAGTACAGAGATTCTATCCGAGTAGAATGCGGCGAATAAGCACGGTTCATAATGCACGGAGCAGGTATGCACCATGGAGCGACACGTAATATGCGCGGCACACGTTAACTGTATATTGTATTATTCGTTGTATATGTAATCGTGCTCAACGTAGAATTAGTCGAGCCACCCTTACACATGTCCTATGATACGCAAGAGCTGCAAGATTAAGACGCAACGAAAGCGACGAGATATTGTCGTTGTTTTTTTCATTATTTTATTCGCAGTTTGTCTTTCATATTAAATAAATAAAATTAAAAAATAAAGGATCGTATTATAAAATTGAAAACTTTCACACACGCGCGTGCACACACACACATACACACACATTATTAGATTCTCAATCAAATTTTTACTTGATAAAGTATTCTGGTAAAATTTTCCATTGTGGTAAAATATTCTGTATTTAGTTGCTTATTTTCATTTCGTATATAGCGTATAGTATACGGTTAAAATTTTATTTATGCGTAACAATGTAAAATTTTATAAAATTTTATATTCACAAATAAGCAAATTAAAAAATGAAGCAAAGAGAAAAGCATAAAAGAAAATAGTGCAAATATTTAGCCGCGAATGGCATTAAATCGCGATTTAGCTTGCTAAAAAAAAAACGGTGATATTATAGTTGAACCAAATAAACCGTAAAGCAGAGCATATAATAGAATATATAATGTATCATCGAGGTTTATAAGAAATTTCGTTGCGTCATAGTGCCCCGATAAATGAATAGGTAATGTGTCTATAGGTTGAAAATGATTTAGAACGCGATATGTCCAGAACGATCGCAATATATTGACAATTTAATTTTAATTTCGCAAAAATTCAATCAATATTTTTTCATAATATACGACAAACTTTATAAATTAAGTTTCTATTAAAATCCAATTGAAATTGGAGACGATTGACAGGCTACATCTGACAGTTTTGGGACACTATTGCACAGTTTTGCGATACCTGGCCACTCGTTCAAAATTAACCGCTTATATTCTCCGACGTGTGTTTCCCGGACAACGAAAAACGCGAATTAGAGCAACAACCCGTGCCGGAGGCACGCAACGCAGTGGTGCACGCACGTCACGAATCTAAGCGCGAGCAACGCAACAACGATGCACCATGCATTCGCCCGGGCGATGGATAAGCGTAAGTTGAAGCCATAGTTCGCGCAGCACACACTTTATCGAGGCTGATATATGCCAAAGGCCGCTCGTGAGGAGGCGCGCTAAATTGCTACTTAATTGCCAACGATGGAGCCGTTCGTGCAAACGCGCGAGGAGAACGAGTCACGCTAATCGATCCTGATGCATCCCATCGGCTACGGGGTGCCGTGCATCGATACCCGGCATCGAAAGCGTGCGCACGAAACAACATTCTGTCCAACAGAACGTCGTGCGATCGATAAAGCGATCGGCCCCTTCGTCGATTTCGTTCGAGCGAATCCAATATACTCTCGTACGCTAAAAAAAAGACAACTTTCAGAAAATGGTATCGGAAACGAGTTAGTCGCCCTGCATTTGAAATATAATACCTTGCACCCTCCGGCCCGTGACAATGGCCAGAAAGTATTTAGAAATAAATAATGACTGAAGTACTAAATAATAACTAATAATGTTATAGGCAACAATATTACAATTTAATAAGGAGTTCAAAAAATCAGGATTATTAGGGAGTTTTTGCAATTCCGTTTATCCAGATATGATGAACGCTAAGGTTAGGTTATCTTCTTTTTAACAACTAATTAAGAAAAGGATAACGTGACTCTAGCGATTATCGTATCTAGATTCACGTTATTGCAAAAACTTCCTGTTATTTGCGAATCTGATTACTTTGATATCAAGCATTATTCGTGCTAATTTACGCTATCATCATGTTATCATCATGCTATAAAAAGTTATAGCAGTACACTTCCGATAATAGGTCATGTGACGCAGTTAGGAATTAATCGAACATTGGTGCATCGCGCGCGATGTGCGATACGCGGCGCATTTCCGGTTCGTGTAAATCGCGACGCTATGACTCTTTCACGTGACAATCAAACTGCGGTCAAGTATGATTGCAAAAAGCGATGTGCATAAAACGTGATGAAAGCTCGATATGATCTTCGTCATAAAGCGGCTTCGTTATCTACTAAACAAGCAATGTTGTTATCTACCATGCAAGCAATGACTATCACGACATGATCCCTTTTTTTCATCGCGGATAAAATATACGTGATTAGCAAACCATGAATAAATTACACGGAAAGATATTTGATCTAAAAATTTTTTGGTAGATGCAGATCTGAAAATAATTTTGTTAGACCATCAAAATAATTATGTAGGAAATTCAAGCTATGATATGAGCCATGCTGCAAAAAGTTTTGACATTCAAGTAACCAGTTGAGCGCTCTGCATAATTATTTTGATAGTTAAAAATATTATTTTCAGATCTGTATCTACAAAAAAATTTTTTAATGTTCCAGCAAAACTGTTCTTTTTATAAAATATCGTGGTGAAATTTTATATAAATATAATTTTGTACAAAGATGTATAAATTACACAAATATGTAGATGTATGTTTAATCCTCTGGAGCTGACACCATAGTAACACAGTTACTGATATTAGATGTACAAAACTGTTTAATTTATATTAACTAAGGTACTAAGGTACTAATTAATTTTAAGAAATCAAAATGGTATCACTCGTATAAAAAAGAATAAATACTAAATTTTAATATAAGAATATCCAAATTTAATAGATAATCCAAAATAAGATAATCAAAATTTATAGATGTAACATAAAAAAAATTAATTTTTGACATTTTAATAAAAAGATTTATAATTATATAACTTGTTATCACTCCGGAGGATTAAAGATTACATTGACGTATAAATGATTATTATAAAAAAAAAATCTTGTAGTCAAACATCTTGTAATCAAACGTTTTGGCGATGGAGCCTCCATTTCGATATAAATATGCAAGATGGTGCAACGTTTTTCGCTATATGCTTCGACGTTACTGATAACGAAGTCACATTATGAAGAATTCGCGACGTTAAAATGAAAGCCGCACCCGCGATATTGCATCGCGTCGGGCGATATATTTACGCCGACGAGAATTACTCCGGTGTAGGCGGTGGACATATGTTGGAGAGCACCCTGTATCTTGCCAAGGCTTATATAGTAGGAAGGCTGGTTATTGGGCGGACAAGAATAGAGTGCATCGCTCTCAAACGGAACATCCGTCTAACCACATCGCCGGGTTCTCACTCGCGATGCAACGCGGAGATGCAACACGATCGTGCATCGAAGGACGGCCTCTGTATGCAGCTCGATCGCAACCGACATATTGCTGAGCTAGGTAATTCCGTCGCGTGCTACAGCATCATATTTTACATCAATTAAAAGTTGACAGTAATAAATTATTCGTATATTTAATACAATGTGGTATTATAGTGCCTTCCGTAGTAAAATAATGTGACTAATAAGATATTTCTATAAGAAATGCACATTTTGCATGATAAAAGAAATAAATTTCTATATATTAAGCTCTGATGAGATAGCTGAATTATATATGCATACGTATAAAGAAATGTTATAAATTATTAAATTTTTGTGTATAATATTTTTATAATATAGCAAAAAGTTTTTTAAATAAAACTTACATTAATTTGATTAGTTAGAATAGATAAAATAAAGACATTTGAGATACACAAAATTTAATATAAAATATTTGATATCTAAAAGAAAATTTAATATAAAATATTAGTATTCCAATAGATAAGTTTCTTCACTTGTAACAACTAACACAGATTATGATAAACGGTCACAATTTTACTCTATTAAGTTGGCACAGCCACTTCAGCACAATCAAATGCGTCCACATTTTTTTGCTATTAGGTGTTGGAATTAATTCGTAGCGTTTTTAATGAAAGAATGTTATTTATTTCACATGAGCATTAAAAAATACATTAATGAAAGTACTTCCCATCACTTGTAAAACGCTACGAATTAATTCCAACACCTAATATTTTTTACTAATTTTTTGCTTTATTCCCAATTTTTTTGCTCCAGCCGATTCGCTAAAACCCATAGCTGTGCTAGCTTAAGACTAAAGTTAGCATAGCTACAAAGAAAAAAAGCAGCAAATGAAAAATCAAGTACATATTCTTGAAGGGCTATTTTTTTGCTAATTTTTTCTCTATTCCCGATTTTTTTGCTCACTGTTTAAGTCCAAAAATTCGACCAAGAGTTAATTGCTCTAAGAACAGTCACACTCTTGGTCGAATTTTTCGATTTAAACAGTAAGCAAAAAATTCCGATTTGCGATATTCTTAGAGCAATTAATTCTACAAACATTTTGAGATCAAAATGAGCTCAGCAATTAATTGCTTTAAGGTACTTTACTCTTGTAATTTTTTGACTTAAACAGTGAGCAAAAAATTAGCAAAAAAATAGGCCTTCTAGAATATGTACTTGATTTTTCATTTGCTGCTTTTTTTCTTTGTAGCTGTGCTAACTTTAGTCTTAAGCTAGCATAGCCATGGGTTTTAGCGAATCGGCTGGAACAAAAAATCAGGAATAAACAAAATTAGCAAATAAAATTAGCAAAAAAAAATAGCAAAAAATGTGGTTTAGGTCGCGTTTGATCGTGCTGAAATGGCTTAATAGACATCACAATTTTTGCTAACATCAGTGATAAAATCTACACTAAACAATGATCACATCATGAATAAAAAATACATAGTTTCTTCACGAATGTTAATAAAGGCACGAGATTTCTTTCGATATCTTCTTCATTATAAAGAAATAAATTTGTTTCTAAATGCACCAATCTTAGACGTCGAACGCCAATCGCGCGAATAATGTCTGAATTGCTGGAACCGTTCTACTCGAATGATTGAAAGGAGTGAAAAAGGCGATACACCCTAATTGCGCGACGTGCATTCTTGCGACGGTCGGCATTGAAACGAGCAAAAGCGCAACGCGCCATTTAAGGTACTTGTCTCGCTGCGCATTCCCATTTCGCCGTAAAGAGACACCTCTGCAGCCGTCTTAAGGTATTCGGGTGAATAAACGACGAGAGAGAAGGTGCGTTTAAGACTGCCTCTCCGTCTCCGATTCGATTAAATCCTATGCAAGGTCGAATAAAAGTACGGCGCGCATGAAGGAACGGAGAACGGACGTTATCGAAGCTTTCCATAGAAGTCTTCTCGCAGCTCTTTCGTGATCAGTTTAAGTCTATTGCGTTGCCACTCGACCGAACAGGGGTAAGTCCTGACAGAACGCTGGATAAAGCTGAAAGCGTGTAAATTATATAGAGAACAGTGAGAGGCGAATTCTTTCGAATCGCTTGCGTTTTCATTGTACCCATATGATCATTTAATGAAACGTATCATTATTAGAATCAAATCAAATATACGTGCACTAATTTTACAACCAGATATTAATGTAATTATATAATAACTAGTTATATAATAACTAGTTTACAAGGTTTTCAAGGTTACAAAGAATTTATAAGAGCATGAAGACTTCTAGAATAATTTTCAACGCTGAATCCGAATCTGTTACTAAAATATTTTCATCCAATTTTTAGATGTAAAAAGACATAACGTTTTTCAATATATAGTAAAATTTTATTGAAATTGGAAAACCAATTGGAAGAGTTAAGCGTTTAATTTTTGTTTTTTTATTACGATTTTAAATCAGTTTCACATATTAGAGTCCAGTAGTAGTTTGCTTACCATATTTTCATCCAAATACCCTTGATAACGTTTTTTCAATTATCATTAAATCCTAATGAAAAGGTTTGCTTTGCTCATCACCTGTCGCATCAAGTTATTCGAAAAAAATTGCTATATTTCAATTTTTCAACTTAAATTAGAATTTTTCTGGTGGTAGATTTAAATTCATAACATTCAGCCCCCCTAAAACACGTTTAAAAAAATGGTTCTTTTTTTTGCACTAAAAATTATTCAAAAGTAAAGTGTAATTATCTTAATAAGCTGCTGCTATCTAATATATATTTTTGACATTTTAAAGTCATTCGCATAATACATTAATTTATAGAATAATAAGTATTTTTTGCAATTCATTATCTTCAATTATTAAGATGACTCCAGCTTTTAACTCATTATTTTATCTTCTTATATTTAAAAAAAGTAACGAAAGGAAATTTTTTATTAAGATAGGAAAGCACATACTGTCCACGTAATCTACAATAATCTAAATGATCGATTGTAATATTTAGCAAGACCTTTCAGGTCACAATTATGTGGTTGAATTGATCGATACACATAAGCGACGTCCTCATACATATTTATTATCCATTAATAGCGCAGGAACCAGAGCATCGTGGCTGAGCGTCATCTCCGTTTCTCGTCATTATTGCAATTATCTATACAGCGCATATGTGTTACTTTTATTCCCGCGGGATTTGAAACCTGCAAACACGTGGCGAACGTATCCCATACCCTTGAGATACGACATCGCGCCCCGTCTAAATTACGCCAATCTTACGCTGGTTGCGCGTGCGACGCGGATAGACGACGAGTATGCTTGGTGCACAGCTGTGAATTCTCATAAATATTTATTGCGTGTCAAAATAATATGCAAATAGAGATGCGTTAGTTTTCGCGGGCGTGGATGAGCGCGGCCTTATGCCTTCGTGCGAAACGTCAAGAGTAACTTTACGATCGCCTGACGTACAGATTGGGACCGAACGTCGAAGTTGTTACAATCGCAGTCAGCTGTTGCATTTATCGAAACAGCGAACTGGCACCAAAATTGAAACAGGTTCGCGTCAACGCTCGAATGGAAATGTCGCCGGCTACAAATACGGCAAGCTCGAGGCTATAAAAAAAAGTTTCATAAAATGCTGAAGTTATATTTATTTTCACCGAATTTATTCAAATATTATGTTTATATAGCTTTTTTTAACTATAACTTTGATAAATACACAAACTTTTATTCTTTTTAGGAGGCAATATTATAGCTATACATTGTACGAATATAACTTTAACAGTATAGAGATCATCAAGCAAAGCAAGTCTCATCATCGCAACATCTCTTTTTACGGTGTTTTACTTGCTTTAAAATTTATTTCATAATTTGGAATGTTGTTATGACAGGTTCCGAAAGAGAGAGATAAAAAAAGAGAATTCTATTACTAAAAAATAACTTTAAATAATTTATGAATGAGTTTTTTTTTCCAAAAAAGCTAATGTTTATAAAATTAAATAAAATAATCAAACTGCTATTCCTTCTTTCAGGACAATGTACTATAAAATTAATAGTTTTCTGTCAATTTAATTATTAATTTTATTATTTTAAAAAGTCGTTACGATTTCATATAATATTCACGGTTGTATCCTCAATTACGCCACTTAGCTATGTACTTGCAAAAATATTTTACTTTGCGTTTCAGATAAGCACATAAAGATCTTCAGATCATTTATTACACACGAACATTCGTGTCTGAATTAATTTTCATCATATTTTATACAAACATTATTAAGAAATTCTTACATATATTTGAACATTTTTAAAAAGTATTTATAAATTGTGCATTAAAAAAGGGAAAAGATTGAGATTATTTAGCTAAATACTTCTTAGTATTTCAAAGAAAAAGAAATTCGTAAAAAATAAGAATAACCTAATCATGAGTTCTAAGAATTAAATAAAATTAAGTTAAAATTTTGCACAAAACGACGATTTTTATCAGAACGATACAAACATGCGATCGATTGTCTCCCATTTATAATCCGAACATATATATGTATATCTATATATATTGTACCTCATCGATACACTCAATACGTATCGCAGAAAAAATTTAGTTGCTCTCAACGTAACTAGCGACAGTCCATCTGACCGATTGGTACGAGAAAATTTAAAAGAAAATAAAAAGAAAGAGCATGAACTCGGGAGAAGAACTTGCCGGTGAGCATTCCTCTGTTCTGAACTCCACCATAGGTCGGCTCATCCGGACTATCCGGAGTAGAAACGTTCCCACGCTTCGCTCGCGAATGCTCTCCGAACTGCAGGGCGCGCTCCGCCGTCCAATCACGCTTCCACTTCCGCTCGTCCGTCGCTCAGTAGTTATTCATGGGCAGGCAGGCGACACAGCCGCGATTTAAAATCACAACACTTTCTCCGGCTTTTAATCCACGGCGAGAGCGACGAGTCAATCTCGTTTAATTAATACCGTTCATCATTTCACTCGCACTCGAAATGATTTTATCGCTGTTAAAATACCTTTTGTACGTTTGTACATCAATGGTTACTAATTTTTTAAATATACAATTGAATATTTGTTCATTCCCTCTTTACTAAAAGAGAATTTATTCTCCCTGTAGCGCAAAATGTTTCGATAATTATTAATTAAAATAAAACGTTCATAAAGAAAAAGCCAATAAAATATTAATAAAATAAAAATTCAATATATTAAATATAGATAATAAGAAAAGTTGAATAATTTTTATTTAATACATTTTATGATGGTCACATTCATGAAAGTCGGCTACATCCAATCGTTAACGTTTTGCGAATTAATGATATAGCGATATAGATATGTTTAGGAGAAATCTCTTTTGTCATTGTTGCTTGTAAGAAAAAAGAAATCAAATCAAGTCACAGCGACCAGGCAGAGGGAAAACTTTACTTCTTCAACTTTGTTTGTATGGCATCTAAGTAATATTCTACTAAATCGTGGCCAACGAATTCGTGAAAATATAATACTGACAGTTCTAGTAATGACACTTAAACATAAATCGATCGCAATAATTGAGTCCATTAATCTAAAGATCAACAGAATTCATTCAATGCTCCATTAATGTTGTTTTCCTTGCTTCAATCAAGCCGTAACTTGAAAATACAGGAGAATGAATGCTAAAAGAAACTTCACCGGTAATCCTCCGCAGCTGGAAAACTTAACGCAACTTAAAACTTAATCGCGGAATATTTCTTCGCGAAGCTAGAATATCATTTATTTACCGCCGTGCAATAACTTTGCGTGTATTCCTGCTAAGACAAAATGCGCAATGAGATAATTCCGGAATTATGTTTTCCGTGAGACTGCAGCTGTAAGCAATGAGAATTCACATAATTATTTCGTTTATTATTCACTTTCTTGGATGCACTGAAATAAACGCAGTCTCTCTCTCTCTCTCTCTCTCTCTGCAAACAGTTCAATAACACACGAATCCGAGTTACGAGTTCGTATCGCATCAATTTACGCACGAAATCAAATCAAGCCGACACAAAGATAACCCCGCTATACTCAATGCGACTCGATCCGCTAATATTATTTGTCGACATCCGCTTGGTTCATACCTGATTATTCGCTCGAACGGAACCGGCGATGCGGGAACGCGATTTGGTATCGCGACTTGTTACCGCGACCCTTTCAGGTGGGAAGTAGAAATGGGCGCGGAACAAACGAGGAAACGTACATATCGTAATGCATTTATCAGAGGAAATTTGCTTACGACGTCCGTGAAAGCTCGAAACTCGATAGCGAGAAGGAGCCTCGTTAGCGAAAATCGCTACGATGTATTTTATCAAAATATATTTTGGTCCACGTAAAAAATTTACATTATATTAAAAATATAAACTAATTTCCGCTTGTTAAAATAGTGCAAAAAATACGATAATTATTAATTAAAATCAAATATTCATAAAGAAAAAAGCCAATAACGAAATTTTCAATAAAATAGAAATTCGTTATATTAAATATAGATAGTAAGAAAAGTTCTTGAATAATTTTTTAACTGATAATTATGTATATGGTATTTCGAGGATATTTAAAATTGTACTTCGTACATATCAATTCGTTTCTGCTCCATTTTGTACTCAGCGGGCGCTATATGATTACAATATGACAAATACATCCTGTTTCGAGCTTTCTCTGGAGGAAGATAGATAGAGATACATGGGCAAAATGAGACAGCTAAATGTCGATATTGGAAACATCGGCGAATGAGCAATAAAACATGAAATACAACGACAGTTAAAAAGAGAATCCGCCCGAGACGAAGGTAAAGCCGATAAAGTTGTGGATCGACCATCGCAAATGAAATCTTTCTTCGTGGAAATTCGCTACGGAAGTACACTGAAAAAAGTAAAGACAATTCTCAAAAAAAAGTAAAAAAGAAAAAAAATAAGAAAAGCACAGGTCCAGATAACCAGAATATTATTTGTGGGTCTCGAAACGCGATAGTCTAGTCGCTTTTCCTTCGATGTACGCGAACTTGGATAGACTATCGAGAGCTACGTGATCTATTCGCTTTCACATTCGTTCGTTTCGTCTTTTAGTTCATGCAACACTAAAGTATGCATGATATCACTATAGGCACGGAATCACGTGCTGAACTCGAATTTATTGGAGGCAACGGCGCTGCGTCGAAGCAAGCGCAGAAATGGCAAAATTCCGAAAAACGAAACTACAGAAACTACATCTTCGAGAAAAATGTTCATTGTAAATTATCGTCGGCGTTCGCGCGTATCGTGTTCATAAACCGTTCGCGATCGCAGAGTGAATTTATGAAACCAAGTATCCCGCTGAATTCCCGCGGGATGGCGAACGCTAAGGCTTCGCGCGAGAACAAGAAATAGCAAAAAGAAGAAAAAAGAAACCACAGAGGAAAGAGATAATTGTGGATCGTGGCGTTGTATTAAAAAGATACCGCTACGTAGTGAAAGCACGAGCCAACGAGGTAGAGTACTCCGAATTTATGTCGCTTGTCGCGAAAGCTAACAGCAACCGGGGCTCCGAATATTTCGGAGCAAAAGGGAAAAAGATTAAAATAAGTTCCACTTCGTGCTCCGAAAATTCCTACGATATAAAAGCACATTTTCATTATTCCCTATTTTGTTTTCGGTCATTAGTTTTATGGTAGGTCGCAGAAAATCAATAAAAAAAAAAAGCAAAGGATCTCGTTACTGAAGAAAGAAGGGCGCCAAAGTGGAGTAGAGCGCGAGACTCTAACGAGAACTCTTGTTGGTCCGTTTCTCGCCGTTTCTATGAAGCTAGTCAATTCTATCGCGAGAAAAAAAAAAAGAGAAAAGAGTATTGTTCTTTTGCAACTAACAGTTCGGATGCGGAACTGCTGTAGAACGCAGTAGTAGCGTAGCGAAACATCCGGATTAAAACTGCTTGTTCAGCAACATTACCGATGCAACGAGACGACGTGTGCGGCGATGCTGCATCGTTGCACCGGCAATGCAACACCATCAATGCAACACGAATAGGCAGCGGCTGGTGAAACAACGCTTCGCTACTCTATGCAGCGATGCATCAGCCAGTAGACGCCGTTGCGTTTCACGGAGATCGCTGTCTCGAGGAGATACGAATTTAGGTGAGACGATGCGAGAGAAACGCATTACCTACTACTGCATTCGCACGATGCACGTACAACCCACTCCGAGCTCTCTCGTCATGTATCTCGGTTATTTGCGACACGATCAATCTTTCGAAAGTTAATATATTGTATATGTAAAAGCAACGAGGAGACAATGTATCAAAGATCCATCCTTTTACCTTTCTCTTAAATTAAGAGAGAGCGCATTAATTATCTAATTCAAACAGTTATTTAAAAAATTGAGATATATGTTAACTAAATGTTTTCTGAAACTATTATGAGTTTTTAATATAATGAACTATTATGAAAATTATTCAATCATATTCTTGGCAACGTTAATTTTTTTTTAATTATCAGAAATGTTACATGTAACGGAAAGAAGATAACTGATAAATAAAAAGAGAGAATCATAAATGAAAATATTTCATTCAATCGTAAATTATAATTTCTGTTCGAAGAGAATTAATTCGTAGTTGAATTCTTAAGCTTCTAAAGTACACGCCTCATCGATCACTCTCCTAATTTATTTCATCGATCGGCTCGTCATTTAATCCTAGGAATGTAATATCGAAATTGCATTTATCGCCGTTGCGTTTCACTACTTGAAAACAGAGCGCACTGTCCCGCAGCATCCTGTCGTTTATCGCGCATTATTGTTGCATCGATGATGCACCGGCGCGACGGCGATAATGTTTTTTAATCGCGCAAGTTCATTCACCGCTTTTTAAATTTATTCGTAACGAATATTTTTCTCACGACAACATCGCATCGCTTGCATCGTTTTTAATTCTTTTTCTAGTATAAATCCTTTTTAAAAAATTCATTGTACAAATACAAAAATACGTTGCCTTTAGTACCTACAGTCTAATGCATTTTACATTACGGATGTTCTATAATGCACTATTTCTAGTACGCTCAAGATTTATTCTTTTTTAATTTTGTTTAATACTTCAAATCTCTTAAAATAGTCCAAAACCACATTATTTTATTGTAATTATATCTTTGTATGTACGATCCGTACATAAAATTTTGCAAAAAAAAATAATAGATTAATAAATACAGGAAAAATTATCGAAATAAAAAATGAACAAATTAGAAGAATAAATAAAACATTATTCCTCCGTTTTGTTTCAATACGTACAAAAAATGATAATATGATATAATTGACAAGTTTCCATCTGACTTACACCTACTCCTTTATGAATACTTTTATTAATTTCTATCCAAAATAATCAACACATAAAATGGCAAATTATAAAACTTTTCCCGATGTAAACTTGCAAACTTTCGCAACGATCTACTCGTTCAATGTCGGCGCGTCATTTATCATGATCGCCCACTGGCTGTACTTTTACATCCTCCGCATTGAAAGGCAGCGACAACATAGAGATTTTCAGAATATTTCTTTATAATTGTAGAGTAACTCGATTCGACGAGACGCATAAGCTGCACTATCCGGATTCACCGTTGCTTCCGCACTTTAACACTGTACACTTTTAGAACTTTAAATGTCGCTCAGTGAGACGAGCCTCTCGCCACTTGTCTGTTTTTAACGTTTTTTACGACGGAATTTTCAGCGAAACTGTCGCCAACCAAAGAAAGAAGAGATCGTCACGTTTCATCACCAGCCATGCGCGTTGGTATTGTAGCAAAGTCTCTTCGAAGTCCAACTTTTCTCGACAACGTACGCTCCGTGAAACGGAGGAGTTGGAGGGATGAGGGAAGGGAAAGAAAAGGAGCAGGAGGAAGAGGAGGAGGAGGAGGAGGAAGCAAACGCTGAAGATGACAGAGTCTTGGCGAGAAAGCTACTCCGAGATGCGCTGGTTCAACCGTTGAAAGTTATCTCGAGTATATACCGGTTTTCCTAAAACAGGTCGTCGGTACATCTTCCCCAAAATTGGTACCAAGACAAGATGGATGCGATCGAGAAACTACTCAGCTCAACCTGCTCGTGACACCAGTTCACAGCCGACTGAGGATGCAAGAACTGGCGAACCAGACCGTCGACGTCTGGTCGACCTGCAGCGGGCCCTCGACAAGGCCCCGTGGTGGGGCGGAACCCTCTCGTTTCAGGGGCCCTCAAGCCTGAAAGTAGTGCGCCGGCGGCTCATTGCGGGGTTTGACCGAGCGTCTGCCGTCTGAACAGGAAGAACGACTTCTGCCCACGAGCCCATTATTGTTTGCCGTTATTATTGTTATTATGCGCATCCTGCGCTGTGGCGATTTGATCGACCGAGTGTAACGACGAGGAATCGCCGGGATGGCAGGCTGCTGTTTTATTTTTGCGGACGTGGTGCGTAATATGAGAGCGATGCTGAATATTTAAACGAGAGATAGAATCATTTGATGAAAGAATAATGAGATAAGTGTTAATAATGAAAACGAAATATCAGCGAACAATTTATCTATGATTATGACAATTGTACCGATTTTTCACAAACTATGCATATTTATTATACCAATAATATATTCATTATTCAATTTCTGATTCCTTTTGTATAATGCATAATTTATAAGTCTCCCAAATTACTTATATTAATTATATTTACGTATGAGTAATTATTTTTGAACAAAGAAATTTTTTATTAACAATAATAAATTGGATTAGATATTCATTACTGTCGATTTTCTGTCCAAAGAAATGTTAAAAATTTTTAAAATGTATATCTGCAAAAATAAAAAAGAAATATCAAAAATAGAATGAAGAGCTAAGATACTTTATTTTCTTCCATTAATTCCATTAATTATTCTCCTTCCTAGCACGGAAGGGAGAACAGAAATCATTTTGCAAAATTTAATAGTCACAGTGACAGTTCGCACAAATGTCGAAATTTACGTGATAAACTTGCGCTTAGGTCTCAGAAATAATCGCGAAAAGCTTTCAGAAGCAAGGACCAAAAGAATCTCTATTATACCACGCAATGATAAATTTTAATAAAAGAGCGAAGCCATTTACCCGTTTTAGGAGCAGATGCTCGGCATTAAAACGAACCGGCCGAGGCTTGAATCGGAAAAGTGTAGCATCGCCGAGTAGTGAAACACCTGAGCCTACTGGTGCACAATATCCACTACCTGACACCAAACAATGCATTTGCGGCAATGTATGAATTCCAGTCTGAGCGCTCATGTATACTAGAAGCTTTTATTTTTGCGATTGAGCACGAGATCTATGCACGCGACATCAATATTTAACGTGTATGTACGTTATTTTTCCTAACAAAAAGGATACCGTGACTGTAATAAAATTGCGAATTTATATTGCTATTTGCGAATTAATTTAGGATCAAGTGCGATTAAAAGTATTTATTTGTCGGACAAATAAATAAATGGAAACAGGCGCCAAACGCGAAATTTAATTGATATGCGATCGAAGCGCACCTGAGCGTCATATATTTATTTCAATTAAAATCGCGTGCAAGAGACAAGTGCAGACCTTTCCCGTGTGTATTTACGAGCGGCGAATAAACCGATGAATCCGAGAATATCAACGAGTAATAATAGCGATTATTAATGTAGTAGTTGTTACGTGTGTTTTTTTTTTGTATTTTCTTTTTCAGAGAATTGAGAAATGTCAGCTACAATTTGAGCACGAAAAATTGATACAAACAATTATAAGTAGAAATTAGACCAACAAGAATAAATCAGATAAGAGAAAGAATTCTATTTTTTGATCGAAACGGATCGTGGTGCTTAATAATATTTAATATGCAAATTTGCAAATATATTTTTCAGTTCTATAAACTACGCGCTGATTCGATTTGTCGGAAACTTGAAACGTGATCATGAAAAGCTGAAAATAATATTACAAATTACATTGATCGTAAATTTTAATAATGATACGAATATTTTCGCGGATATATAATTTTCCATTACAAGATTTACAAAATATTTTTCACGTAGATTCTCGTGTAGTCGCATAATAAGGTGCAGTCTCATAATCGTGAACGTTGATATTTGTTGCAACCTGCTTATCATGCGGTTTTTCGTATCAACAACGCACGCGCGTAAGGAAAACAAGAAAAACGCTGAGCAAGTATGTATATAATATAAAATAAAATTTAATAAGTCGCGAATAATGTTTTAGAGCCGTTTATATTCGTTTATATTCGAAGAAGCACAAATAAGTGATTTTTTTCAATATAAAAAATTACGTATTCTCGCATATTTAATTATTAATTACAAGCAAGAAGAAATATTACAAATATTTTTTATTAAAAGAATATTGTAAATATTACGACACTAATATCACTGCACTGTAACAAATTTGCACTAAAAACTTTCTTATGCATAAAAATCAGATTTAAAAAGAATTTTTAATTTGCATTTTTCAATTTCTCCTTATTAAATTTTTGTAATTTTTCTAATTGCAAGGTATGTAACCAGGTGTTTTTAATTGCTACCAGCAAGGATTAAAGAATCAAGCTAGGCACATTAATATTCTTATTATGATAATTTGCCAGCGCGTAATTAAGGAAAATTCTGCTCACCTTCTTGCAGCAATTCGACTTATATCGCGCACGGATATCCGGCAAACGATGATTTCATAATCGTCCCTTCATTCATATATTAAAACGAACGACACCATGTGTTAGCACTCGCGCGATTTCTCCGATAACAGTAGAGTCTCGAATACGATCATAAAGAAAATCAGAAGCTACGTATAAAAAGGTTGCGTGCAAGATGCCGTTATTAAATAACGTTGGGCGAAAAAACTTGGAAAAAACGTGCCTCTCGGTAAATTACGTTCCATAATGAAGATGATAGTGATAAAATAAAAAAAGGAGACGACGCGATAGGAAAGATTCGCGTATTTTATCATTCGCTGAACTTTTTTTGCCAATCAAAAATGCATCGTGCGACAAACGATGAATAATGTGTGTTATTGTGCTCGTTGAAAAGACGTCAAAGTGTTTCACGGCGTCATAATTCGTTATCGATAGACCAGATTTGTCGGAATCAGGTTTACATTGGCGCCACGCCATGTTCACGGTATAACAGATATCTCAAACAGTTTAGCCGTTGAAAAAAATCGTTTTTTGCAACGAGACTCACTCTGAATGACAGAGAATTGAAATGCAAAGATAAAGATACAAAAGCAGAGGTATAAATTTTGTATGCTATTCATGCTGTAATAAAAGTAAATTCACCGTGCTATTTTATACTGTTGATACAAGAAAAAAATATATAGACAAAAAAGTTTATTAGTTTTTAAAAAATTTTTTTAACAAGAATGAAAAGATTGAAAATTTAAATCTATATGAAAAAATGGTTTTACTGAAGTCTAAAAATTCAGTTAGATATCGATTTAAAAATAATTTTATTGAATTATCAAAATAATTATATAGAATATGTTCAAATTAATTGCTAGAATGTGAAAATTTTTCACAGCATTGTTCATCATGCTTGAGTTTCTTATATATAATTATTTTGGTTTAACAAAATTATTTTCAGATCTATATCCAGTTAAGTATTCAGATATTTCAACAAAATGGTGTCTGTAATCAAAAGGAAACCTTAACGGAGACAAATACGCAGTAACAATTATCGTAAAGTACACTCTATGTTCTGCGAGAAAGCCGTAATAGGATATTTAAGACAAAGTGCAGAACCTGGCAACGGTTTACGCAACTACTGTTCCACATACACAATTCTTTCCTTCACGCTCGATTCACTAAACGATTTCTTACTACGTTTAAGTATCCAATCCGTTCGCGGTAACAGATCGTGCTAACGCGAATTTTCACCCAGCTTGACAGAAAACTTGTTAGAACAAAAGTGGCAATCTTTCTATATCATTCAATATCTTTTTAGAGCACGTAGAAAAAGATACTATTTTTAGTTGATCGATATTTTACTGTAAAATGTTTTAAACATAGAAAACATTTTTATTAACAACAATTTATTCAATGATATAAAATTTTTAGAATATTTAGGAAAGATAAAAGTTTAAAAAAATAGAAAAAAAAATTTTTTCCAGGGCGATTTTATCATTATTATTGATTATCTCGACTAAATATTTCCAAAATATTTTCCGCACAATTTTCCTAGCCCACGTCGTTATTGAAAATAACGTAATTTGCCTTACGTTATCGTGCGCGTTAATTCGCAAACTCATTGAGGTTGGTGGTCGATTTACTTTTATCTTTCACTTTTATCTTGAGTAGAAAAGTTGGAGGCGCGCTGCCAAACTTTCGGGTCTTTCGAGTCGATGCTTTTCCAATAAGCTCGCGAAAATTCCGTTCGTGCGAAAAAAGAGCGAGAAGGATCGAGGACGCGGGCTAGAGAGGCTAAGATCCGGAAAGAGGAACGGCGATGCGACTTACTCTGAATAATGCAGAGCGCATACATCCTCGAACTATGGCGTGTCTTCGGACTTGCGACGCTCTGAATCGACCTTCGTAAATTCTTTATTCTTCGCCTATTTCGTGCTTTGCGAGAGGAGCAACTTAAACGGAGGCAGATCGCGAAGTTAATGAAATTTTTTATGAACTGCTTCTTGTCGCGAACTCTTCATGACCCAAATAAACGCCATTTCTTATTGAAGGCCACGATTGAATTCTCAAGAAAGGAAAATATTATTTCATTAAATCGCAATTTTGAATCTTTTTCTTTGTCAAGACTTGATATTTAAACTTTTTCTTTGTCAAGACTTAATATTTAAACTTTTTCTGTAACTATCTAACTTTCTGTAACTTTCTATCATATTAATAAAAAACATATTCACATTTTAAACGTAGAATAATCAAAATTATTTTTTAAATAAATGGAAAGTCTTAGGCCGGTATTCATTGAATCGTATATTTGAGGAGCAGACTTTCAAAATGCGTTTTGTCCAAAATTTGTAATTTTCAGAAAACGAGAAAACATACTTTACAGAAAATAAGAATATGACAATCAGTAGGGAAGGGGAGGGGGAGGAGTGAAATATTAAACAAAATTGTTAAAAATGTTAAACAAATGCATTTTGTTTGTCTCTAGTTAAAAAACATAATGCTTCGGAATGTCTATGTTTTTTCAGTATATAAATTGACGATGAAAAAATGTTTTCTAAACACCTCGGAGTACCTTATAATATGAGTCTTTCGACATTGAATACTACACCATCTCTCATTAAAAAAAAAAAATAAAATTTTGAACAAAGTGCATTTTGGAATTCTGCTCTTCCTTTATTATATAAGACTATTTTAAGTACAGTCTTAATATCATAAACTAATCAGAGAATCGTAGCATCTTAAGACATTATTTAAGATGATCTTAAAAGAAGAACGGACTATGAAGGACAAGATTTTTTTTTCTGAAAGAAAATAAATTTTGTAAGATAATATAAATTATGATATGTAACAAATTATCTAAGAACAGATATAAATTACAGAGAACATGATATTAATAAGTAGTGTGTGTTGATTAATGTTTTAAATATTTTTTTTCTATCACCAATCTAAATCTGTAAAAATTGATTGATGAATTTCCGAATTGCTAAATATAATTAGTTCACTAAGTAATCGCGAACAAATCTCTCTTTATATATTAATTCTTTTATATTAATAAATGTTTATATTAACAAATGTAAATTTGCAAGTGTAAAATTCGTTTACTCCGACAAATCTCCCGATTTATTTTACGTTTGCTCGCAGTGAACGTGATGCTAATCTGACAAGATCATGCATGATGGTTAATTGATACTATCTAAAATTATCAGGAGTTTTTCCGGATTTTTTTCAAAGACGTTACTGAAACTTCAAGACGAACATTCACCGTCGCACATCCCGCTCGCGTTTCTACTCTCATCAGGATTCTGGGTAATAAAGTTTACGAGGTGCATTTAACAGCATGATAAATATCGATACACTAGCGGCGTACGACAAGGTGCCTGGCTTGTCTACAAGGCCTTTAAGTGCCCTGATATTTATGTAGCTACAAATTATCCGAAGTCCTTACGCCCTTTCATTCATAAATCGAGATGTGACAGCTTTCAGCCCTGAAGCAATAAACCGAAGGAGTACGATCACTCGATCGTTTTGCGATATCGATCATGGTTGGCGTGAAATTATATCATCCGCAGAAATATCGTCGAAAGCGAATTTGTCGTATTTAAAGCGCTATGTGAATTAAAACATTGGATTTTAGAAATAAATGTAAAATCCAAAAATTAAATTAGTCAATTAAACATATCAGTTAAATGGAAAATTAAACATAGAATATCCTGTTAAATATTTTAAGACAATAGTGAAATGAAAAATACAAATCTAACGGAGATTTGTTGAGCTTAAATTAATAAAGTATTCAAGTTTTGAGAGAATTACATAATTGTTACATCACTAATGTACGCTAATATGACGTAACAATTTATTGATGCTATACACAATTATGATCCCATAGAGTGTATTAAACTACTTCATTTTCTATTAATAACAAGCAATCAAGTGTTAGTTTATCGATAGTAGCAATACGATTCGCTTTTATTACAAAGTCAAAACGATAGTTTTGCTTATACGTGAGCAAAAAAGTTACGATATCAAAAGAAGACTAAAAGTAAGTAAATATTATATTAAATTAATTTTAAAAAAGTATACATAAATTTGTTTATCTATCTATTTACAATTCGAAAAAAGCTACTGCAAAAAGATGTCGATAAAGATTAAATTTCCTTTCCCCAGTCAGTCAATCAGAAATCTCCAAAATGCTATGCAACATCGGCTTAATTTCCTCTTTAAAAATTCGGCGATTTCCAGATGGGATCGTTAGGACACGTCGACGCGGAGTGGGCAACCTGGTCCCTTTGTGGCAGATGCCGTAAGAAGGTTTCGAGGTGCAGCTGCCGCCTCACGTTCGAGCCAACTCACACGAACCTTGTTCCTTCGTGCGCATGTACACACGCGAAGAAATTCATGCCTATGTATGCTGCGCCAGCATAGAGCATATATTGCTACGGGAATATTGCGGGATGACTAGAACCTCGATACCTATGAATATATCGGCCAGTTTAACTCAGTGCTCCCTGTGCACTAGCCAGTCAATGTAACACTTTCTGAAGCGATAGAGTATGAATGCATCCGCAGGCAATTCTATCTCAATGCTTTTTTATAAAAATAATTTAATCAGATAAGAAATGATTAAAAAATGATTATAAATTTAACACATTAATAAAAATAAGTAAAATAAAAAATACGATCTGACAAAAATTATTTTTCTTATTATGGAAATTAAGAATTATTATTGTATTATAGTTTGATTTATTTTAATAAATTATAAAGCGAAATGTCAATAGAAATAAATAACGAATGGAAAATTAAATCATTTTGTACGAGAAATATGTTATCACGTGTCAAGAATGAGTTTAAAAACTCGTTGGTAGAAGCATTTACTTATGATAATATCGAAGAGTAAATGAACATGAAGCGTTTTAAAAAATACTCAGAGAAAATACTGGATTTGTATACTCTACGCCGAATTTTATTATAAAAATGCAAACCACCAGATAATTTAATTAACAAAGCAGAAAGTTTTGTCGCGACAAATTTTTATTAACAACTGTAAAACATAAAATTCAAACATAAAATACTTTCTGAAATCGTGTAACAAAATATGACAGTAAATCTTCAATAACATTTAAGAGAAAAACTGTGATAAAATTATTATTGGCTATTACAAACTGGGACAGTAAATCAAAAGTCGTTGACATTTCGCGAAAAAGAAAATATATTCAAGATCAAGTTATAAGTAATACGTGACATCGTAAATTCAATAAATGTAATCGAAACATAGAATGATGTAATTCATGTAACAGGAAAACAGGTGAAAGAAAATGACTATAAAAAAGCAGTAGAAATACGAAAAATATCTGCTATAAAGCTCAAAGTGGCTTCACGTGTCGTTGGTTTTCATTGTGCTCCTCCCCCCCCCCCCCTTCTCTCTCTCTCTCTCTCTCTCTCTCTCTCTCTCTCTCTCTCTCTCAAGATTAATGACGCCAATAAATTCAGGGTCACAATGGCAAATCGATTAATATCGATGCAACAACTAGAACTCCCATGGGAAAGAAAAGAAAATAGCAAGAGAAGGAAAACTCGTGCTTCCGCGAAGACTATGGGGGAAATAGTTATTTATGAAGTCGAAAGAAGCCTTAAATCTTCGAAGGTCCAGGTGAACCTCCGACATGGACACCACCTGCCGCCTACGGGGCAATGTCGAGCTCAGTGGGCAAGCCATGTGGGTTCTCGAGCGAGTGGCTGCTGAAAAACTATCTTGGATCCTTGTCCAAGTCTTTGAACACCTGCACGCGCTAAAAATGATTTAATGTAGTAAATGCCAATTCATATGTAATTTCGGAATTATATTATATATACAAAAACGATCTTTGTGTAATATTAATACTCTGTAATTCCTGAAAGCGTAAGGAACGACATATTATTTTGTTTTATTTCAATTCGAACACATAAATAGAAAAAGTTAAAGTATTTTAAAAACTTAGCTGAATATAGATTTGAAATTAATTTTGTTAGACCATCAAAATAATTTATTTATTATTTAGGACGCTCAACTTCGTTGTTAGAGTGTCAAAACTTTTTGCAGCATTGCTCATTATACTTGAGCGTTCTACATAATTATTTTGGTCCATTGAAGTTACTTTTAAATTTATGTAGCTACTTAAATTTTTAAATACTTTAGCAAAATCGTCTTTCTGTGAAAAAAATCTTTCGTTTAATTCTTCTTATATTAATTTTTTAATTTTATTTTTAATATTTTTTTTTTAATTATTATAAATGTTTCTTTTTATATACGCAAACATTTTATCTAATTTTCTACGTTTAGAGAGAAAGAAAAGAAAAAATATTATAACTTTAAAAAGACGTTGCTATTCCATGTGTTTATGCTACATTATAGTGTAGATATTTGTTCCAGAAGTATATTCTTTGTGTTACGATGGAACAAACAATGTTCATAACTGATAATAAATTAACTAGTTAACGTGGAAAATGGAAAACGACTAATTGGCTACAGTTAAGTTAAATAACGAACTTGATAACCGACTAGAATACGCTAATTACATTAACTGTGGTTTTCCCATTAATTTATAATACATTCCCGTCAGCGTAACGCGGTTGCATCGTAAATTCCTAAATAATTGAAACTATCCTTATGTACAAATTTAAGCGAAAGATTAACGTTATACGTAACGTGCAAAAAGAATGGATTCTAAAGAAATAAAAGGAAATACTCTTGTAATCCAGGGGGGGGGGCCGCTGTCCTGCGAGAGAAATATGGTAAGCCTGGAAATTATATCGATCGAGATGAAACGACGCAAGAAAAAAAAACGTTAAAAAGGAGAGGAAATGGCTGCAGAACCGAAATCCCGGATATCGTATTTTCTCGTGATGCCTTAGCCGGAGAGGCCAGTCCCTTTTGGATCGTCCTGTACCATCAACAGGGGCAGAAAACGAGGTTAGGGGAGGATGACTAAGTGCACCATGGAGGGTGAGCCTTCATGTTGCGGAAGGAGGAGCGACCGTGGGGTGGAAATCGGGCTCTTTCCTGAAATTTCCCTAAGACTCATTTAACCTCCTTCCAAGTATCCCCGGTTGACGCATACGTACGTTCACACATATATATGCATTGGTCGACGAAAGGAAAAATAGCGGGACGAAGATTAAGGAAATAGTATCTCACATGGGGCGGAAAAATCTAACATAAGAGAACTAACGTTCCGAAGAATTTCGATGACTATAAATTCGCGGTTGCTCGCGATTTCGTCGTATTAACTAGATGTATTTGAAAGCTTCGAGATACCCATTGCATTTTGACGAGCGATTAATTTTCAGGCAATAGGATTAAGGAAAAAGCGATAGAGTCTGTCCAATAAATCCTGCGGCGATTTTGAATCAGGTCCAACCGTTGCGCTTTAAATCCAGCTCAAAACGTCCTTCTTTTTTTCATTTTTAAAACGGAAAAGAGGAAAAGTTTGTCGGCTCAATTCATTTCCAATCGCGTCACAATCACTGTCAAATTTCCGCTAGGCCGACGTGGTTTCGCTCCGCGAAAAAAGGACGCAACAGAGCAACGCGCTTTCGGACCACTCTGTATTAGACGGCGAGGGAGGGATGAAAAAATCGAAGGTGGAGAACAGGGTGACTAACTGCACAAGCATGAGGAGGGTGAGTGTAGAGAATACAGTAATACAGGGTGTCGTATGTAAAACTTAATTCACGCGAAACAAACCTACTATAATGTTTCCTGATATTTCCAGTTTCAATACATCTTTATTGTATATTTTGCAAACAAAAGAAATGTATTTTTATTATAATTAAATTTAACAAAATTTAAAAAAAAAATAAAGTTGTTAGTACTGAGAGTAAATACCTCTTTTTTTTACGGAAACAATGATCTAAAGTATTTTTATATCCCCAATTAAAATCACTATCATTAACAACTATATATTATTGTTCTCGAATTAATATTTGAGAACTTACGGATGTGGATTTAATCACAGTTTTCTGAAAAAAATAAGTAAAAACCGAACAAATACTAAATTAAATAAAAACATGTTAAGTATTATATCTAAAAAATATTTTAATTAATATAACGCCTTTTATTACAGATTTTTGATGAAATTGTATATATTTAAAAATACATAAAAAATAATTATTAAAAAAGAAAGACAGTATGTTAAACGACATTCATATAAACCTATATTTTATAGTAATTTACATTTTTTTTGTCATTGGGGAATAAAAACAAACTCAAAATAGCTCCAGGGTTAAATATAGAATAGTACGCTTGAACGAATCACGCTAATATTTCTGAAATACACCTACGTCGTCATAAAGTATCTTTTTCTCTTTTTCAACATACTTTTCTTTGACTCATCGTGAAGGGAATAATACAGACATGCTTCTCGGAAAATAGGGCACACGGGTATAAGCGGGAATCCGTGCTTATACTTGCAACTTCGATAACGGCCGAGTCTGCCCACGATTTTCCTACACGGCGCATTTTCACAATAATCCAAGGCATTTATAATGGGGACGTCACTCGGTGCACAATATGCTTCTCGTGCACGATCCGTAAAGGGCGTATGTAACGCTGCAGTGAATGATTGCACTATGTAATACTCCGCACGCGACTACTACCACCGTCGTTCCCTTAATTCCATCTTGTCCTTCCTTCTCGCCCAAGTGAGGTGAAAAAAAAGAAGGAAAGGAACTCTCAGCTAAAGCTTCAACTTTGAAACTTTCTGGTATATCTCTTCCCCTTCTCATTTCGCGAACTACGACGATTTTAATAGCGGCTTTAATAACGTTGATGGGACGGAGAGAGAGAGAGAGAGAGAGAGAGAGAGAGAGAGAAACTCATGTAATACCGACGATACTGTTTGCATGGTGATCCATTAAATTTGAACAAACAATAGTACATCACATTGAAACCTCTCTGCACGGAAAAGGGACAAGATACGTACGTCACGAAATCAGCGTGCGACGACGTGTACGCATCCCGGCTCTCTGATACATCATCTATAAATTCACCGTAGTGCAGTTAACGTGTCATCGTATTACGTTGCGTCTGTCTCGTGCATTCGCAGCTTGGGGAAGTCGGATATGTTTGGCGATGAAAGGAAAATGTCATACATACAGAAAAAGTGCATACTTTCCTAACGCTCGTTTGCTTCTATTTCCAAGCTGCAGACGCTGTGTAACCCCCCCAATGTAATTATAGTATATGGCGAAACGCGACACTGACGCGTGCACGCGAAAGTTCGAAATTTCTGCTGCAGACTACAAAACTATTACGCGCATTGATTATAAATGCGTAAATCTCGCTGCAAAATGAACGACGAAATTATTCGTTTCATCCCGCAATTTTGCGGGGATTCGTAATCCGTGAAAACGCGACATTTGTCATGCGCAAACCGACATCATTAGCCCTCTAATGGCAGCTTATAAATTGCTTCTGCAGACAGCGCGGATAGACAGGTGCATTTATTCTTATGCGAAATCGAGCCCTATGATCCGACGGAAGCTCCTATGAGTCATTCGACAAAAACAGTTGTAAAAATGTAGAATTATGAGATCCAATATATCAACAGACAGACACTGATGGGGCTGTCCCGAAATGCGAAGCCATTTCCCGCAAGCAAAAGGGATCGATCGTATATTTCTCTCGCAAATAAGCTGTTCGCATTCAATACTGCCCAGTATTAGTGATCGCTAGGATAAATATTACAATGCTTAGTCTCTCTCCATTGCTAATTTCAGAATTTCGACTCTGCTAACATCAACTGAATTCGTACACGACCTTCCAGCTTTTCGATGCATTATTTGTACGTAAATATGACGTAAATATTCACACAATTATAATGGAATAATAATGTAGTAAATCATTATATGTTTCAGAAATTATTCACCCCGCTGGAGTGAGAATAACCATCGATGGAAAATCAATAGTCAGCCCTAGTGACGACGGGTACCTTCGAAACACCCTGTACACGAGTTACCCCACCGCCAGATATTGATTTAGTATTACGAGCGAGAGTCCTCCAGTCTACAACAGAGCTATTCTGTCGGCCTTATTTCTCACATTCGTTCAACGCGTTTCGACTGCTTTCTCGAAAGTGAATTTAACAAAGCACGAGCTCAATGACGTGTAAGTGTATGTATATGTGTGCAGAATCATTCTTAAACAAGTACTTTTATCTATTCATCTTTTCCTACTTCTTTTCCTTCACTATTTTCAAAATGATCTGAGTCAGTTTTCGATCCGTACAGCTCCTCTATCCGCATTTTTTCTAAAAAATCTAAAAAAAAAAAGCGCTGGATCCAAATTACAGACATAAAACAAGCATAAGTTACTTTAATGAGTACAAACGGCGTCGCGAGTACTAGTTTGTTTGCCATAAATTTGCTTTATGCAAAGAAATTTTTTGTCTATCTTGGCAGCTCCGAAACTATTTTAATTTAACTATTTAATTTGGCTAACATAAATACGATTTTTCCAGTTTCAAAATTGACTTCTTGAAGTTCATAGAAAGTTTCTTAGGTCACTAGTGCATAGAATTTTTCGATTTTTAATGAAGTACACGCCATTTTCAATGGCGGAATACACAAACTAAAAGAAATACAATAGAATTGAAAGAAATAGAATATCCAGGGGCGCAGAACGAGCATAAAGAATGCAATGCGAGCTTTCCGATTCGAATCTTGCTATAAAGATGAAATATTGACAGCGAGATTGGAGATCTTTCGTCCTATTTTCGAGAAACGACGAAAGACCAAAAAGAAGAATACGACTCGTGGAATCAACGGGCGCGGTTAAGCATAACCGCTTTTGCACACGAGCGACATGAGAGACTGGGGGATTGAATTGGAGGCGGACATGAACTCAAGAGAAAATATGGTAGCATGCGTATTATCCCATGCGCGAAAGATAGCAAGACTTGATCGGCTCCTCCTCGCCGATCCAGATCGATCCAAGACAACAAAAATAAAGCTACAAAGATGTAGGTCGACACGTGTCGGCGCGATCATAAGAGAGGAAGATGATTCTACTGTCAGCGGCAGACTTTCCAATTTCCTACAATGTGGCTTTGTGCGGCGAAAAGGAAGCAGGTGGGGAAAGACAAGCCTTTCCGAGCACGAAGAAATTCTAGATTAAACCGCCGACGGACGTTAAGATCGAAAAATGACGAAATTGCCGCGGTTATTCCGCGAACGTTTTCTAGCTGGGGAAAACTCTAGTGCACTTTGCTCATGTTTTCTCTATGACGTCGAAACACGTAGTGATATCGATCCTATTTCACTTTTCTCATCGGATATACCATGTCACACAGGTATCCTTGAAATCGCAGATTCTCTCTCTTTCTCTCTCTCTCTCTCTCTCTCTCTCTCTCTCTCTCTCTGCAGATTGTTTTGCAAATTAGAAATATTAAAATTATACTCTCTACGGTTTTAAATTATTGTAAAATCACACATCTTTATAATTTTTTTTTTTTCAATAAAATGCTTTTAAGTATATTCTAAAATTAATATAATTATGTACATAATTCCACGCGAACATTGAAATATCTTCTGGCAGAAGGTAAAAAAAACTTTCCCGGTAAAAATAAAAGTGTAAACTACGATCTTGAAAATATTGCACGTCCCTGGAGTAGACGAGGGTAGAACGGTGCTCATAAAAAGTTAATAAAGTAGACACTTGATTACTGCAGCATAGACTGATACGTAAACAATGTTCACAAACTAGCAAAAAATTTTGTAGATAAAATATTCTAGAGCATAAAAAGTATCACATACACGCATTGCTGTAAGATAATGATAATCTCTAAAAAAAGAATTCTTTTTAATTAAGGAATATAAATACAAAATATGTTTTAGTTTTTAATATCCTATTTCTTTTATATCAAATATAAATTTTGTTCTTATCCTTATTCTTCTCATTATTTCTTAAAAAGATTCTATTTCCACTTTTTACTAAAATTTTATCGTACTATCACTTACAAAAATGTGTGTATATACGTATATAAATGTATAATGTGTAAATTTATACCAGCGTGTCGGGTCTATGGGTTCGATAAACTCAAGTGACTGCAGAGAAAAGAATATAGATGGCAAGATCTCGCTATCTGTGCGAACAAACTGTATTTAAAAAAAATGGTCTTCAGCGAACAATATAAAAATATTTTTAAAAAATGTTTAAAAAGTTTCGGTATCATAAAAAATTTACTTTTCTTTTTCTTTGCATTTTAATTGAAGTAAAAATTGATTAATCCACTCTGGCTCGTTTAACTGCCCAAAGAACTCATAAAATTCAATAAAAAATCAAAATGACTCTATTTTGATTCTTAATGTTAATAAACAGTCAAATTTTGTATCCAAAAATCATCCTTTTAACTTTTATAACATCAAAATAAAATAATTTTAACTTTCTTTTGCCTTAATTGTGTTCCTTAGGTGAATGTAATTATTGTGATAATAATAAATAACGAAAAGAATGTCAAAGGATAAAGAATACAGAAATACGCGAATCGTCCTACACCCGAATAGGACACAAAAAGATGGAAAAACAAATCTGACAAAATCTGTTTCAAGAAATGGACATCCACACATACGAATTACTTACACGTGCTTTCGTGATCCGGGGGTGTAAAGTCTCGTAAATGGACCGTCGACAACGACATTGTCGTCCTTGTCGTGTGCTGCACAACTCAGCGGAATAACCGTTGCATTTCCTTCTTTTTCCATAGGTACACACGTCTGTTTTCAATTTAATCTCAGACTCCCGGCAACAACGGCTAGCCATGCCGTTTGCTGGCCGGGGATCAGTTCACCGCGCCGGGCATTTCTCTCGATATAAGGCCACATTGGAGGAAATTGGAAACGCCTGGAGCGCCGACGACTGCTCTCCTTCGCCATGGAGGAGAAGAACCGACCAAGAGAACGTTCGATGTTCTCTTTAGTCGCGCAATTTTCACCGGCCGTCATTGTCACCCGCACCGATTTTGTACGCTCGATCGTAGAATCGATTCGACAGCACATCGAGAGAGCAATCGGTCCACTATATAAACGCTATCGAACGAGTTGATCTTACAATCTCGCATTGCAAGAGAAGTGCTCTCGGTAAAATAAACTAGGGAGAAATGATAGCGTAAATGTACGGGGACAAATCCTATCCGATAGAAAGAAAGACGGAAAGTGAGTAGAGTCTTTCAAACGATAAAAGATTCAAATCTTTTAACAAAAAATATGATATCAAAATTCCATTAATATGATTCTGTATAATATTGATCTCGTCGGGCAACATATTCGATGTTATACAGTCACATTGATGCATCGATGCGAGTTATTTCCCTAGACGATTATTGCACGGGATCAAACCTGCTCGTACGGAAGAACGTATCGACAGATATCTCACGCGTACTATTCGCAGAAAGCAGATGCGAGTATACACTCGAGGGAGCGTCATCGTGAAACTCGATGGGTATCGAGATCGAGGAGTCTTCGCGTTTCCATCTTCATCGCGCCGCGACCGCTTCCTCTCCTTGCAATTTCGATTTATCTTTCTGAGGAGAAAACATTTAGCTATCCTGGCGGACGAGACTCACGAACTGGCTAAAGTAAACGCAAATAAAATGGATTCTCTTCTGCGACGAATTAAATTAGAACGTCGTTACGGTAATTTCGGCAAGTTCAGGGACTTGCCAGTGAAAAATAAAGCGGTAGAAACACAATTAAATTAAAATTACTAAATTGAAATTATTAAAATATGTACTATAGTTATTTAAAAAATAATTTATGTATTTTCAATTGTTTCATTTATCAAAATTTACTGTTATATTATAAATTAAAATATGTACACTAAAACACAATAAATTAAATAATTAAAATTTTTTAAGTTTTTAAGTAATTTTTAACACGTATTTATTAATAATAAATTCTGATAAACAACTCACAACTAAAGATACATACATAAATTAATTTATTAAATTAATTTACGAAAAGTAAATTCTGGTAAACAACTGACAACTAAATACACAAAAATTAATTTGTTTTACAATATTATAAATGCTGTTTGTAATTGATTTTTATATTGATATATACAATAGATTGTATCGTATATATCAATATTGTCATAAATGAATTTTATAAAATTTTAAAATTTTAAAATTTTTGAAAAGAAGTAAATAAAAGTAAATAGAAAAAAATGTCTATAATTAAATAAATGAATGTACTGAGTTTTTAAACGAACTCACACAAAATAAGCCATAAGAAACTTAAGAATCCTCGTCGGGATCATGTATCCTTGTCTAAATCCCTGACAACCGCAATAAAGATATTTTAATCAATCCCGCCACAAACAGAGCAATTTCCAGTCTGTAATAATTTAAAAGTGTTGCACAAGAAAAGTTAATTTCGTCCCAGCGTCAGTTACGGATAATGCGAGAAACACGCTGTGGCTTCCAATGTGCAGCAAGTAGACATCATCCCCGCAAATTTACGAGCTTCACCGGACAGCACGGAGGTGGGAAATTTGCGCGACGACCAGTAGAGTGGCGATGGTGGAAAATGAAGAGAGGGAAATGCTATTCGCCGCCATCCCCATGGTCGTCGTTCTCGGAGATCTGGAGAAACAGACGGTGCCGGAAGATAATCCGCGGATAATCCTAATCGACGACTCACGAGTCCCGGCCTCATTCCCGTAATAAATCGCTGGATGTTCTATTTGATATATCTACGGTCTTGAAGAAGCACACGGGGATCGTTGCTCCCTCACACCGAAGCGGTTTCAAAGAAGTGTTTAACGTCCGCCAGAATGGGATTTTTATATTCTATGGATGTTTATTCTAAGGATGTTCGGCTTGTCCACTTTCATTTCTAATTAATTTGCATACGAGAATGAGCTATATAACGCGACCATAGAAACCTTTCATAATATCAATATTGCATTTCCATGATTTTGCGGTAATATTGGTGATTAATACAATAGGTACTCATTGACGGTGAAGTACTATAGCTTTGATCAACTAGCCACACTGTATTGATATTGATAATATTGCGTTGAGTTTCCTTTAAGCTTCCGATAACTTCATTACAGAATTATCTCAATTAAAATTTTAGCATTACCAAAATGTATACAGATATTAAATATAATATGCAACTTCACTAACAAATTTTGTATTACATCTTTCACATTAAAAATAATAATTTATTTCATAATTTTTATTTCATAATTTATTTCGTAATTTTAAGATTATGAAAGAAAAAGTATTTTTAATATAAAAGAAAAATTAAAAAGGATATATTAATAAAAACAAGGTTAGATTTTATATCTCATCCTTCTATAAAGTTGAATTGCTTAGATTTGTTACTAGTAGAACATTACAATTCGTATTGACGAAAACTAATCCGATGGCGACAGGATTTCAAAAACAATCTTCATTTTGCGAGAGAAGAGTCGCAATCTCTCTCTCTCTCTCTCTCTCTCTCTCTCTCTTTCTCTCTCTCTCTGTCGCGAGGTCAAGAGTCCCGTAATCAGCATTCCCGAAGCCAATTTTCTCGATTTAAGCCGGTCCGCCCGCCGCAATCTCGTAAATCCACGCCAAGACCTGCAGCGAAGAAATTTCGGGGATTTTCGTCGTGGGGATGAACGAATGACCTCGATTTAAGATACGTTTGCACGAATCTTATATTACACGGGCGACGAAGACTGATAAGCATTAGCTTTGAACTTTGTTCGCGTTCATGTTAAACGCTGTAAGCACCGAACAAAAGATAATGATAAACCACACAAAATTCATGTCTTAAATCAATTTTAACTAGCAAATTGATTCTTGCAGCGTAATAATTGAGAGGGTCTATTTTAAAAACAATATCATTCCCTTACTTCAAAACTGCACAACTCAAAAAATTAAGTTTTTCAGAAAAGAGGAAAAACTATTTTTTAATTTTACAGAACATTTGTGACAAATAATTAATTTAAACAGTATACTTTCAGAAACATAATTAAATGTCATTTTTGTCATTTTCATTTCATAACTCTTAAAAAAAAATCATCATTTTCGAGACAATTTTGATATTCTGCAAAAGTATAACAACTCCAAAATAACTCATCAAAAGTTAAGATCAAAATATCATTAACAGTTTATATTTATATTGAAGTTAAATGACTAAATTTAAAATTAAAGATTTCTTCTTTAAACAACTTCTTCTATCACCAAATCTTAATTCTATTATATTGTTAATTCTAAACGTTCTTTGTAGAAATGTTGTCTCCTTTTTATTTGCAAAAGCGATATAATTATTAGGTGTTGGAATTAATTCGTAGCGTTTTACAAGTGATGGGAAGTACTTTCATTAATGTATTTTTTAATGCTCATGTGAAATAAATAATATTCTTTCATTAAAAAACGCTACGAATTAATTCCAACACCTAATAAAACGTATCATTCTTGTAGAAGGTATTATAATCCCTTAAAAAAAAATCTCAAGGACAGTACAAGTATTATTTGGCGAACGAACTATGAAATTGTAAGTTAGTTTACTTTTAATAATAGAGTAATCTTTACCTAACTCATTCAACGTAATAACTAAAAAAATTACATTTTTTTAGTTGTGTCACTTTAATGTAAAAGAACAGTATAATAATAAAATTTAACGGAAGAAGATTTATGAAATACATATAAAGATATAAAATTTAATAGAATTTATAAATAAAATAGAAAAAAATTTCAAAATAAAGTTGCAAAATGAAAAATACCAAATAGATACAATATATACAATAAGATGATTCTGTGAATATTTATGTCTTTTTACATCTCGTCGCCCTTATCGTCGACTTTATGTACCCCATCATAAACTTCCCTACAGCAAAGATGTCTCCGAGTATCGTCGGCATCAGATTCGAGCGTCCTCAGAGTGTATTTCAGGATCGCCTCTTCTAATCGTCGCAGAGGAGACGAGCGCGTTTGGCGAAGGATTCAACCGAGTGGAAATCCAATAACAGATCTCTCTGCGACGATAAGCACAGGGTTGCACCTCGCAAGTAAGGATCGCAAATGTGAGAGTGCAAAAGTGACAATCTGCAATGACTGCCATCGCTCTGGCGTGTTAATGAGCGCAATGTAAAGGAGTAATGCGCTTATCCAAGCGATGAAAAATTCAATGAGAAGGTGGCCCTGAAGGAGTAAAATAAAGAGTCAGCCGGATATTAAATCGGTAAATCATTCGCTTCCGTCGTATTTATTCTGCGCAATTTGCCGGGAAAACGTGTCGCTCGATGAACCCGCTCTTTTCTTTCGCATCTCATCTTCGCATGTCCGCGACGCGAGAATTCAACCTGATCCTTACAAATCACTTCAATTTCAGGCAGAATAAAGAGAGAGAGAGAGAGAGAGAGAGAGAGAGAGAGGGAGGGAGAGAGATAAAGAAAACGAAAGAAAGAGCTTCAAAATCGTTGGGAAAAAATTAGAATTCATCTTCGGAATACCTGAGTCATACATGAAACATAATTAAGACATCTATTTTCTAGTAAGAAAAAAAAACTAATACATTTTAATTTAAGAGCACAATAAAAATATTTTGCTGGTTATTGTTACTACCCGTCCAACTCCTGTAATATTTTTAATTTATCTAGTAGTATAAGAGATAAGAGAAAACTTCGAAGAAGGCTCTCGCTTCTGACTGCTCTCGAAGTTGCTCGGAGGCAATTTATTATCGACAGGAACAGCCGTTAGTCTCCGTCCATGGCCAAAACCAGGGCGAACGTCCGTTACAAGCCGCTCCAATTTAGCTTCCAGAAGTAATCGATCGTTCGCGGAGCAACATGCTTCGATCAATCCGACACGATCGCTTTATCTTAATTTCTCCTTATTTTTTTTATTTCGCCACGCCGTGCACAGTCGGCGGTACTGGCCATCGATGCGATTTACTTCCAAACGAGCCGCCGCCGCCGACTCCCTGATGGATGAAACCAGAGTTCGGTATTTGCATTGAAATTGCCCACGAATGAATGTATTTTATTTCGAATATCATTATAACAATTGCATGAGCATATATGCATTGTGGTTACGATGAGGTCGAAGATAATAGAGTCTGTCATTGCTATACCTTTTAATAACTATATTTAATATCTATATTTAATAAATTTAATATCCCCTTTTAATAATATTTTCTATCTTTATTTGATATTTTTGATAAAGTTGAAATTTAATAACACAGTGGAATGTATCGTCAAACAATAGTGATACGACCATTCTACTGTCACGGTAAATTATGATTAAATCGATAATATTCAACATATTGTAATATTAATAAACATAATCATATAAAATAAGACTGCATTAAGAACTAATAAAATTTTTCGCGAAAATAGATATTGTAATTACGTTTCTTACTAGAAATTAATTTCTTATCGTATCTGTTTAGACATTCATTTCTTCAATAATTGTTTTTTATTCCGTTTTACCTCCATTTAAGCTACTACATTTAATAACTTCGGTATAATTCCTATATTTTTTTAATTAAAAAATCGTTTTTAACACAACACAAATAAAAGTCATATTTAGCGCTAAATGTGCATTGACAATACAGTTTCGTGTCAAATTAAGGTGTAATTCCTTGTCTTAATTTGACGCTTTCGAACAAAAATGGCAGTAAAATTAGTCACTCGGCGAGAAAGGCGACGTTCATAAATATGCATGCTGCTTAAATTCTCGAACTACGTGTTTCATCGATCTAATGTATGCGACGATTTAGCAGATGGCGACGGTTGCACGCTGCACCGTCAGTTCGTACATAAAAACAATCAGGTTTTCAGTAATACCTATTGATTTTTGTACGTATCGACATTACAATTCAGAACAGACAGTAAAGCTATCGAAATAATGAGAGACAGGATAAATGATTGTATTAATATGATGTATAGAACAATCATACGTATATATTGAACATTATATAAATATTGCTTTCCAAAAAAAAAACCAAATCTGAAATCAATATTTCTTAAGTCAGTATTTTCAATCGTGACGAAATATAAGATTTTTTTCAAAAGAAAATAAAAAAACAATAATAGAAAAACTAATATCTGAGTGCGAATGAAAATAATCTTTTTATTTAAAAAATTTACGAAAATTTAATTTAAAAAATCTGTGTTCAGTGAATCTGAAATATTATTAATTGTAATAAAATGTAGGAGTAATTTTTTATTATATAAAAAATTTTATTTTAAAAATTGGCGCAATTATCGAAACAATTACCAAACTATTTGATGTAAATTTAACAAATTTCAGAAAATAATGACATTAAATTTGTATTTAAAAGATACAGACTTCAATATAGCCTTCAATAATACAATAGTACCGTTTTTTTTACTTCACAAGTAAATGTACAGGGCTCTACGAGCAATTTCCCGTTAATTATCGTCACTTGAATGAGGCTGTGAAACAAGAAGTTCATGAATAAATACGAAGACTGGTTCTTTAGAAATTCTGCTGCCATTCACTTTTCGCGATTCTTTGTTATTGTATTAAATTGCTTAATATTTTAGCATTCTAACAAGCTTACGAAATATACAAAACAATTTAAAAATAAATAAAAACAAATATCTAATAAGGCTTATCAGCGAATTAAAATACAAATCATCTAATTAAGTCAAGCAATGTCTTGTGTTTATAGAAACAGAATTATATTAAACAAGAAAATAAAAAAAAATACAATTAAGACTATCGAAACAAAATTAAAGATGAAAACATTTAACGAGAAAAGATTTATTCTTATTTTTGTCCCTAAAGTCAACGAGTAATCTTATAATAGAAATCGAAAGACAATGTTTACGTTCACAAGATTATTCTAAAGACCTATTCTTCATATTTGAAAGACATTCTTCATATTTGTTTATTCTTCATATTTCTTTTGGTTTAATTATTTGGAAAATAATTTCAAAGAATTTATGTAGGAAAAGCCGCCGTTAATTAAAAGAGCTAACAATTTCTTATATTTGTGGCACTTTAATATATTCCTTCGGAACAGTGTCATCAAGCTGTGATCGTATTGAAATTTGGATTCTCAAAACAAATTTACACTGTCACCTTTTTCACAATTTTTAATTTTCTAAACCTGGTAAAATTGAGGCATGTGAGATGTAGAGATATGTAGGATGATCGTACTAGGAACCATCAATTGCAAGTCAATGTGATCGCACATCCATCACTATAAAAGTAAAACCTCAGATCGAAAAGAGAGATAGAGTTGCCACCATGATATCTGATAACAATAAATATGTTTTCAAGATAAAAACCATATTTGTTCGCTCATGCGATATATATATATACACAGATTCCATATTTATTTTATCTATAGAAGTTCTTATTCAAAATATTAATAAATTATTAATAAAATTCATAATTTACTTCGTTGACTTTAGCAGAAAATCCCTTTAATAAAGTCTCAAATCAATGTACGTTTAGAGAATGTTCTAACTCATTTTCATCTTAACGAGCCTAAATTTAAGCCTAAGCATCACAATTGTCGTAAAGAACTCGTAGCCCCAATTCATAGTAAAATCATCGGGGATGCTATGCTTTCGGATCTGCGATAAGCAGAGCAAACGTCATGGTGCTTTGATCAAAGGGTTCTCGTTCATCGTTGTAGTGCCTAATAAGCAATTTTCCCCGGAGAGATCTTGCGACACAGCCAGAGGGACCGCGAGAGACAAAAAGCCGCGAATATGTACAATTGGCCACCTCGATTCGCATGCCGACATCCTCTCGTTTTCATTCGACCGTGCGCTTTTCAGCCACTAAATAAAAAAAGAGAGACGGAGAGAGAAAGGGTCGGAAGTCTGGCTCAGCCAACTCGAGCGAACCACCGTTGTCATCCCTTTATCGCGTGGTCGAATTCTCGACAATCCTCTCTCCTTCCAGTCAACCATCCCGAAGCCATCCCCTCGATGCACCCCCCGCTTCACTTTCCTCCCATCATGTTAGAGTAAACAATACTCGGATTCTTTGTACTCCGCGGAGAGCTCGCTTTCTCTCAAAGTGGATTCACGATGAATTTCTTTTTCGGGGGTTAAACGCACGCGGGTCGCATTTCTCCTCGATTTTCCCTTTCGTTCGCGCTCTGTCACCCCTTACCACCGCCAACCCCGTCCACCAGCGGCCGCCCTTTCTCATTTTCTCGTCAGTCGGTGGGACACGCAGCCATGTTGAATGTCACGGTGCAAGCGAATATGAGCGAAGATTAGATTTTTAAATACAGAAAAAAAGAGACGATGAAATAATCTAAATTCCTATTATATACAATCTTAATTATTTTTGCTGTGTAGTAAAAATAATTTTGTGATGTAAGATATTTTCGCAAATACAGAGGTCGAAATTATTATTCCAAAAGACGAGAAAATACTTTTCATACTGCGTGTCAAAACTCGTGGGTAAAAATCATAAATTGAACAGACCTCCGGAAACGAACAAAAGTTGTTTCGTACGTGAACCTATATTTACTTTAACAATATTTTCAGGGCACGATTCTCACTTCTTTCATAATAGATCGCTCGCACAATGGAGCAGCAAGCTGTTTTTTTCACTTTCTCAGTCATCCCAATTTCATAAACATCACGTACTCTACACATCTCAGTTACGCGTAATTCTTGTATGGAGAGCTCATGTACCTACGCACATACACCCACACACTGACAATCATTCATGTGTGATCACATTGTTCACGTATAGTTTGCGTGGGTGTTGGTATGAGGGATAAAATGGAACGGTGTGGCCGAGGAGGGCAAAGAGCGAACCAAGCAGGAGAGGCTCGGTTCAGTTTGCGGGGTTGGGGTTTCGGTTTGGGTTCCCCCAGCAGCCCCTCTCTACCCCAACACTCCTCCGCATCCCCCAACACCGTCGCTTCGCTGCTGTTCCGTGTCCATTTCTATTCCCGCAGCGCCTGCCGCAACTGTTCCCTGACGACATCAGGTGCTGCTGTTGCTGCTGCTGCTGCTGCTGTTGCTGCTGCTGCTACCATTTCCCATACATACAGCGTGGCGGTGGAGTACGGCGTGAGGGATGGTCGTGGATCAATACTATGGCGGGTTGAGGGGGTATATGAACGACCATGGCACGCGCATACGCCGCGCCAAGCAGGGATGGATTTAAGGACGAGAACTCCCTACGCCAATTTATTTTCCGGCCATTCTGTCAACGATTCTGTTGATATTCTCCTTTTTGAAATTCATTATATAATAATAAATATGCAATCAAATTATAAAAGAATATTATTTAAAGAAAGAAAAAAAAGGGGGAGAGAAAGAGATAGATAAGTAACTTAATTGCACTGTTCTATTCTATATGAAAAGATAGCGTCTTCATTTATATCGTAAATATTCAATTTTTATAGTTTTATATTACATAAATCGAGTATTATATAGCAAAAATGTTAGATGTTAAGGAAATTAAGTAATTTTAATTTATACTCCTCTGTTAAAAATTGAAAAGCGAAACCAGAGAATTATAAGATTATTAATCTTAGAGAATCACAAAATTAAAAGACGTTACAAGAAATTTTTGCTCAGCAAAGCCCGGACATGTACCTAAATCCAGCGCTGCGCGTGGGCGAGAAAGGGTGAAGAGGATGACGGAGAAGGGCGGTGGTGCGAAGGGAATAGAAAGTCGGACGGGAGTGGGCGAGCAGTACGGTTGATTTATTAAAAATGTAGTCGAGTGCAGGAAGAGTTTTGCCGATTTGGAGATGTGCGGTGAAATATTGCCGAGGCACCCGTGAATTACGACGGCTCGTCTGCCAAGCGAGACAGCGCGGCGCGCTTTAATCGGCACTCGTTAAGCGCGAGACTGTTGCATTTCTGTGCATGTATAATGCAACACTAGAAATCTATTCAACGTTCATTGACATGTAATAGATGCGCAGGAATTTCGAAAGAATTTATCGAGGAATTTATCGACAATCGCAGATAAGAATTAATGATAAGAAGTACAATACTACAAAAGTAACATTAGGAAGATATTGTATAATACGTAAAATAAAAGAAAATATAAATATAAGACAGAAAATAAAGTGTAATACAGTCTTAAGAAGAAAATTTAAAATTCCACAATTTTATTATCCCACGTATTACTTGTACAATGGACAGTGATAAATTTTCAAAGTGTAAAAGGAAGATAGAAGAATCTCGTCGGGGTTTGGAACAACCTGTAGGTCGGAATGGTAGACCGAAAGTCGTGCAATTCTGCGGGATACCTGTGGCTCCACACGGCCATCGCCGCTCGATGCTTTTTCGCTTCTCTTTTTTCCGCGTTTCTCCCTTTTTCCGTCGCTTCGTCTCCTTTTTTCCGCGCCGCGTCATACCGGTTGACATTATCGTGAATATCGATCATAAATTCGGCTATATACTGATAACGCGACCCCACCCGATGCTATAAGTTTCAACAATACTCATGGCAAATTTAAGGAACTTTAAGAAGTTAAAATTAGTTATTATTTTAAAGCCACCTCGAATTCTAGCATGGATATTTCCATGAATATAATAAATTTAACATTTTCATATTAAATTAATATTTTTATGTATTAATTTAATATTATTTTTATACTTTATTACTTTTCAATAATGCACGATTTTAAAAGATATTATGTAAAAGAAAAATTATATATTGCGGTCAAAAATATTCTTTCTCCGTAAATGAATTGCACAATACATAGAAAAATATATTTCCTCATGCAAAGAAAAGAAGAATAGATTTGCGAACGAGTTTGTAGGTATTCATACCTTTCAGATACGGATTTCACAATTCCAATTATTTCATGTTACCATGCTCCATGCACCTATGTAGCTACAGCGATATTTCTTCTTCGGCAAAATGCAGGAATTGTTGAAACAATCATCGAGAGTTTCGTGCTTGTTCGAGCGCGCAAAAAAAAAAAAAGAAATGATGAATCGATTGCAAGTTGAAATCGTTTGGAATTAAAGCGCTCGTCTGTAAGCCCGCGTTATTCTTCGGACTTTCTTTTGTCGGCACGGAGGAAGAACTTGCGTTAGTGTGATATTATATTAGCGAGTCCCAAAACTTTGCCGGCAAGACCATCATCCGTCGTACCTTCTTGAAAAAGAAAGTTTTAACAATTCCATGTCGAAAATTCAATTGAAGTTTGCTGAATGTAACGATTTGATTTATTCTTACAAGGGGATTCGTCAAATTTTATTTAACGACATCGATATGCAAACGAATCAAACTGTCGTCGCTCTAAGTATCTGATGCAGTCGATCATTTTTTTACACCGCACTCCCTTATTTCTAAAATGAAACAATTAATAAAACTAAGTACTTTCCAAAAAAAGATGAAACATTTTTTAACTTAATAAAAAATTATTGACTAATCAAATAATAAAAAAAATATATTTAAAAAAATATATTTTTATTAATATAATCAGATATTACTTTTGTCATTTTGTTTCACAATCTTTAAATGAGCAGCATTTTTTATGTTTGAATTGTGATTATTTTTTTAAATCACCCTTTTGAATTATGACGATTTTTTAAAACTAACTTTTCTGAGTTACTTTTAAAATAAGGGAGTGATGTGGATGCATTCAAAAAAGTGAATAGTTTTCTCCAATGAATAGTTTTCTTCATTTTACTCACAAAAGCGTACTAAACAAAGCCGCTAGTCTTTCGTCCTAAAGGGAATTAATGGTACACTGTCTTTTAAGTTAAAAGATGGATAAATTTATCTTTATATTGAACATAAAAAAAATATTTTTTACGCTTAAAAGCCAGCTTATATTGAAAATAAAGTTGCTTTTAGAAAGTTCACAAATCATTTGCATTTACATTCCGAACCAGTATATACCTCAGCAGCGAGAACGCCGTATATAATTTCTACCATATTACATTTATGATCATTGTAAATAATTTCAGCGCCAACAACAATTGCTACCTTTAGTATACTCGACGTCGGGACGCTTCTGAAAGCGTCGCGAGTACCGCCACTGGTATCTAGGCGCGAAACTTCCGTCAATGAGCGAAACTTTTAATTACTTCTACACCACGGGTATGTTTATAGAATATACTGCGTCTATAATCGCGACCTGCGTAGACTTTGCTCAGGATCAGGACAAAGGGAAAGGCAAACGCGCTGATACGTCGAAAAAGTTTTTACCGAAAAAATACATCTAGATACACCGCACATTATTACTATCGACAGATATGTCTCGAAATATTTATATGCTAGTGAATATTTTATTCTCAAAGCTATCTGTAACATCGTCGCAATATCCAACATTCCACCGCCGCATTTTCGAGGAAACACCACAGGGCGGAATGCAGATATGGACGATCGATGGGAAGTGGAAGCTGCTATCCTTTCTATAAATCGGACATGAAAAACGATCACGGGAAATAATACCTACGGGCGTGAAGATGGTTCGAGGAATTCCGATAAACCCCGACTTTTCGATTTATGAAGATTTTAAATACATACGCGTTGTTGTTGATGCAAATATATCTTTGCAATGTTTAATAAAACTACAATTTTGCCTGCTATGCAGCGCGATAAGAAGTAATTTCAGGAATCTTCCAGAATTCTAGGAGCGACAATAAAGTTATGTGAAAGTATTGTCAGATATACGCCTATACATTGTGAGAACTTAATTATAACGAAATTCTTGCGTGACAGGCATTGCGATGTAATGATTTTTTTCATAAAGTTTCACGCCGTTGGAACGCTTCCGGAATGGTGAACAATGTCACGAGGCGCCGTGTCTGAAAAGCTCATCAACATGGCAAACTTTTAATTATTTTCACGCCGCTCTTGTTTAACATTTACACGTTGACGCGACGATAACTCAGCAAGAAAATTATTGCATTTTTCTCATAAAAGAAGTTTTCCAAACTTCGAAAAGTAACAATTTTTTACAGAAAATTAAATAGGAATTAAATAGAAAATGCTTTTATAAACGATAAAAAAATATTTGTCAAAGTATAATATAAAGATAACATTATAAAATATAAAATTTTAAAACAATAGTACATAAAAATCATATTTACTTATACTATGGGGATAATACTTTAAGAAGATTGTACAGAAAAAAACTAGTGGAGAGAAAAGTACGAAATGTTAAGCTTTCAACATGAAGTCTTCGTTACATAGTTCCTAAGTCTGAAAACTCCAAGTCGCATGTAAATCACTAACGAGGAAGTACTTTGAACAGTGTGTTGATACATGGTTCATCTGTTCTGTGAGTTTGTCGCGTGTCTTTCATTAATAAAGTCTCTTATCGTCAAGAGCGATGCTGCTTCCTATACCATTGCAAATCTGATGCGCGTTTATCCAGGCAACTCGTCTTTAGCCTTAAGTAAGAGCCTGATAAAGTGATTCTCGTTTGATCGACAAAACTAAATCTTTTACGACACATATTGTTATAAACTGAAAGCTATAAACTGATGGTGAGCACATACGGTGGTAATCGAGCGATTCAGGTTCATGAAATTAATTATAGCATCTCTCGTAGATATTGATTATGGACGTTCCGTAGACATAAGCGTATAATATCGTCAGTCACGCATTCGATGGCTCCGATATAGCCCATAATTATCACTGATCCTATCATTAGCAGTCAATTACTAAAACCAGACAATTGGATCAATTTACAAAAAAAAAGAATTGAAAACGGAAACGAGAAAAGAAGATAGTAAATTTTTTTTTCAAAATTTTCTAAATGCCATTACGCTTTATGCTTTTCCCAATAATTTGACATCTACTGTTTGATGTAAATTACTCGTAATTGTAATTAATGCACACTATCCTTGTCAACACAACAGGTTAAATTTTCGGATAATGAAATATTATGTAATTGAATTAATCCGTCAATAAGCGTTGTTCTGACAATTATGAAAATTTGCCTCATATTCGAGAATGTGGCGAAAAGCTCACCAGAAATTTCTCCCGGAATGCCGCGATGTAATGAGCGAACGTATATAATCGCGGTACAAATTGCGAGCGCTGCACTGCTACGATCCCAGCACGCAAAATGCATGGAATTGCTATAAATTATGCGTATTAAGGATCTCTCTCGGGCATAATCTGGTCGTGGTGGTCGGACATATTTGCTTAATATAACGGTACCGACTGCTGTATAGTTTGCCATCGTTTCATGTGAGCTTTATGCCTAACGATCGCGAAATTATACAGTTGACACGACTTAAAATACGGACAGGGACAACTTTGGATTTAAGGTAGTTCTATATAATTCGTACCGGTTGACATACTTTTTAAAATGGATGCCTGTGCGAAGGCGGACGGTTATCGATTCTACCGAGGAGACGATTTCGCACGGCATTCTCCACCAAAACATTTTTTATTCCGAAGATGCTGCCCCTATTATGTCAACAAATGGAATTCCGTTAAACAATCGATATGACATGACAAATTAAAATATACTAACAGATGTAAACATAATTAAATATAATATATTATCCTAGAGATAATGATACATGCTCTACACAAAAACTCGTTATAAGCTCGTTATAAGCTCGTTAGATTAATATTTATCCGTTAAGTTTAAAATTTGTTTTTCCTCTTTTTTAAGAAACTTAATTTTTTGAGTTGTGACACTTTTAAAGTAAAGAAGCAATATCTGTGTTATATATGACACGTTGTAATAATAATTTCCCATACAACACTAAATTTCTAAAGACGTTAATAGAACATTTTAAGAATGTACAAATATTCTTTAGTACGTTCTATTAATATCGTGTGCTATCTAGATTTTCATGTGACGCATCAAATGTACGTTATTTTTTCTTGTTCACAAATAAGACTTTTTTTCTTCTTTATTTTTTTGATAACGGGATATAATAAAGTATTTTTATAAAAACGCTGTCTATAAAAGTGAATCAGTGTATTATCATTGACTTCAGTGCTATGCTTATAATTGTAATATCAGCGAATATTTATTATTTTTCATATAATAATACATACTGATTCATTTTTAGAAATTATGGTTTCTACAGATTGAATCTGCAGAAAATCATAACCTCTAAAAGTGAATCAGTGTATTACTGAAAAACAGTAAATATTCGCTGATGATTACGTCAATTGTAAGTGTAGCATTGAAGTCAGCGATAATAACTTTTAGAAAGAGCTATTAAGTTATAAATGCGATATTAAAAATAGATCGAATATAATCTTGTAAAATAGTAACATAGATGAAGACATCCACCTTATATTTGCATACAATTCGATTCGCATCTCACGCTTCAGATTACGACAGTAGAAATGTCGGCCTCTCTTTCTTTCGCACGGCTCGCAAAAATATTTGACAGGTAATCGATCAATTTAAAGGAAAACGGATCAGGGGGTGGAAGTTCCAATGTATAGAAACAATCGAGCCTCGCTTCGACAACAAGGATATTCCATCACGCGGTATCTCTATATACATGTTAGCGCTGCCATTGCACAGCGTAATATATCTCGTACCGCGCGAATAAAGCTTTAATCATAAATTATGAAGTGACGCCGCTTAAATTGCACTGTGGTGAAAATTTACGCGATCTGATAACAGATATTGCGCCAGCTAGAAAAGACCAAGAGAATGAAGTATTTCCTACAAACCGGTAATTTCTCTACGTCCGTAAATGCGCATCGATAACGAAGCATCGATTACCAAAGAACTAAATTAAATATAATTCCATTTATCGTCTTCTTTTTGTGTGTAATATAAGCAAAATTAGTTTGTTGAATGCGCGTTTCTAGAAAGCACATATTTCGCTTGTGTTTCATTTTACGTGCATAATATGAATGAGAAAATATCTTTTAAAAGAGGAAATTAAAAAGGGAAAGAATAAAAATGAACACATCTCTCTGATTAAGTTTCTTAAAACGTCTTAGAATTTTCCACAGCCAACACTTGAGCCAACGCTAACGGGATTAAAAAAAAGTTCAGGTGCAAACTCTTCGCTTACCAGAGAGCTTATTTCGCGTTCACAGAGAATCTCGGATAGACATAGTATCTGAAAGCTATCGACCGAAACGCGCGGGCAAGAAATTAATTACTTTTTTGCCGTCGAGCGCACCATACCTACATGCCCGTATCATTTTACAGCCGTCAATCAAATGCTCTTTTCCATAGATTCATTTTTTTTTAGAAACGCGAGGTCGTATCAAGGATTCGGTAGACAGAATTCGGAAATGAGTCATTATAAAAAATAATCGACAAAAGTAAATATATTTAATGTTCACGAAGAACTTTGCATAAATATTTAGCGCGCAAAAAGAACTTCCTGTGAGAGAAGTTCCGTGATTTAAAAAAAATCTGAGAACCACTGATGTCCAATAATTCTGGTTGTCGTTGAAAAATCCGGGAGTAAATCTGGCGACTATAAGGTTCGATTCGCATCGTTCGAAGACGAGGAATTTCACTTACGCGACGTTCGGTGGAATTCTTACGTAAAAGGAGCTGTCGTGATGGCTGGTAGTATCCTTTCGGATTTATCGAGCCGACACGACGCCGGTCGTCCTCGCTCGCGTGTGTCGGGGTTGTGCATCGGCTCTCAGGGAGAAGGAAAGAGGGAGAAAGTGTGTATACCGTGCATGGCTACATTGCGCACGTAACGCAAATGAAACTTAAATGAGTAACTAAATCCCGTGGATCACGCGAGCACCTGATCCCGTCGCGTCGACTTTTATTGGCATTTTCAAGAATAAAGACTAGAGGTGAGCGCACTTATCAGAGGGCAAAACTGAATCGCCACCCATAAAAGCGTAAAGATCCTCTTTTTGCCTCCTTCTCTGCCATTCGAGACGCTGCCGAGCAAGCGTCAAATTATACGGATTTATCGCGGTTCGCGTAGCTAAACAAGCGTTCCGCTAACTGAATAAAGCTCCACTTTGATAATTGGCGATAGCGGTGCGAGCACAAATTCGCGGTCACGAGGCGGCAGTAAATCAACGTCGTTGTTTCGAGTCGCTGGTTGTTATTATTATTGTCGAGCTAATAGCCGGATAAATAGCCTGGATTCGCTAGGTAATCTAAACAATTATATCGTCCAATAGCGCATTCCCATATTTAAATAGAAATGCAAAGCTGTAGTTTAATGATACGTACATGTATTTGGATGCGTTTATTGTCGCAACATTCAATAAAGATATTCAAAAAGTATCTTAGTAATGGCTCTTTGAGAGCAATAACTATACTTTCTCGTAATTACGTATGAAAACCATTCATCTCACCGAGTGGCTCACCAAATCAAACATAACTAGCACCACCAGAGAAACGCGTATTGATAAAAGGACAGGGTGGGGCCGTGCAATTGAGAAAATTGCACTGGTATCGGTTTCACCCTCGTGCTATAGGGGGATTCAGACTGATACAAGCGGAGGAATCTTCCGGTTTAATGTAACCAATACGGCACCGTACTAGCACAATAAATTTACAATAACATTTATATTCTAGCATGTTAGAGTAATGGTGAAAGAGGATCGATTTTTAATAAATAATTCTGTGTAAAAAAATATTTGGTACACGAACGCTATTTAATTTCCATATGCAATTTGGAAACTCGTCTAATTGCACTATCCGTCCGTTCTTGCACTATCGACATGATCCTATCGGAAAACTTGCGCAATTTGTTGGATTTATCGCCCTGGTGTTCTTAATTCTCGTAACTTTAAATTTAGTGCCCTCCCTTTGAATTACCTAGTAAAGTCGACGTAAAATTAATCGAAAAAGATTGTGTTTCCAGAGAAATCACTAGCGGATACTTTACAGCATCCCCGTAATTGGATCTTCGTTTAACTTCGGAATTGTCATTTAGGTTTTTGTACTCCAACGGCAAAAATATGTAAATAGTTGGAAAATATTTTATATGGATATTGTTTAACATAGTTTCTTGCTTTTTTATTAACTGTTTTTTATGTATTTTTAAATATGTATTTTTAAACTTTATTGAAAAATTGTAATAAAAAAACGTTATATTTATTAAAATTTGTGCTTATTCCATTTAAGATTTATTTGGTTTTCATTTACTTTTTTCAAAAAATTATGATTAAATCCATATCCATAATGTTTTTAAATAAATCGGAAAATAATCAATAATATATATACAATATTTTGTTAATAATAGTGATTTTAATTAGAATGTTAAAACACCCTAAATGATCATGTATAATGTAAACAAAATTAGGTCATTACTCCCGGATAAATATTGTACTTGGAAGAGTAAAATAATATTAATTTTAACTAATATTACATTAATAAATATAATCTGACGTAAACTCACTAAAACTTTTAAAGTAATTCTCTTAAAGTTTAAAAATTGAACCACTCTTTTTCAAAACTGACACAATTTGTACTCTTTAGAATGAGATTCTATTCCTTTAGAGAGACAACGTACAGAATAAGATACACAATAAATAAAGATTGTTATTTTTGTTTTGGAATAACATATTGTTGTTTTCATTAACAATAAAAAAATTAATATGGCGTCGTTTTCTTCATAATATATAATAAGTAGACGTCGAATATTTTCAAAGCTGACGGAAATGCGCGCCGATAATAGTCTGCACCGGTTAAATCTATTTTCTGCACGTTAGTCCCGTGATTAATCATGTTACTCTGTATTGCTTGCAGCTGCTAATAGTGGCGAAACATACATTCGTCGCAAATGAAGCGGATTACTATACGATTTAGCGAGATCTCGATAGAACGTCGAAACACATTTGCCGTTAGAAACCGCATGACCGCAGCGGCATCTCCTAATTATTCCAAGGTAATTAGAATATCAATAATTTATCGCCGTGCGCGACGATGCGTATTTGCGTGGTATTGTTATCGAGAATATATGACGTTACGAATCACGATTATCCAATTGATCGTCATCAAGTATACACGCGTTGATATTCATTATAGTATGAAGTATTTATGCAAGGAAATCGGAAACTCTCTAACGATAAATTATGCAATAAAGCGTCGGTGCACTTCGCGTCGATGCATTTTGCAGTTGGCAAAGTAGAAGATAAATTAACCTCTAACTTTGCAAACTACTTCTGAACGGAGGAGAATGAACGTCGGACCTTTAGAAACACTCACAGCTCGTAATTTCAGCACATTTTACAATTGATAAGCGTTCCGCAAAATTTCCGCCGCAATTTCCCGAGTCACCATTGTGCCCGAGTGAAAATGACCGTCGGTCATTGTTCGTCCGGCAACATCGGCTAATTTCATCGCGTTCAAGCCAGGCACTGCTAACGAGCTCGCCGCGAAGCGTACCACGTAGATGGGACTGGCATCAAGGTCGACAATGTGAGAGGAGAGTCATAAGGGTGCGGCTCGAAAATCACGGGTGTCATTGTGTAGCTCATGGTTATACGACGGCTTGTGTAATCGGCATCCCCGGTGCCGAGAACGTGGCCAATCAGGCACCATTGATTCGCCAGTTGGAATAGTATCCTGATCGTGCCGACCTAAGCCCGATACCGTGCCACCCCTGCAACGACCGGTCAATCTTCGACAGCGCGAATCCGCGTGTTTACCGACCCCGACCCCGACCCGGGAAAATGTTTTCTGCCGCCATCGGGGGAGGAAACCCTAATCGTGTTTTCGATTCCCCCAATCTTCCCTTGCGAAGGGTGACGGAGGTCCCTCTCTAATTAATAAATTGAATATTGCGATATTATTGGTCCTGACGCAAAAGCGGTGATGTTACGAAAGAAATGGCGCATAGCAACTTTGATCTTTGATCTTTGTAGAAGAAAATTTAACCCTAAAACGCTATTGATATTGATACAATGAATTTATGTATCAATAGCAATAATATTGATACACAATTTTCTGATACGTAAATTTTACGTACCAGAAATAGACTATTCTAAATTAATATAACACAAGTTTTTCATGTACTTCATACTTTTAGTATGATGAAATATTCATAATCTAAATCTTTGTAAACACAAACGTAATTATTAATTTAAAAGAAAAGAAAGAATAAGTACATCAAATTCAATTTTGAAATGATATGAAGTATGTAAGCCAATTGTGTATGTCTTCTCATGATATTTTAAGTATTATATATTAGGTGTTGGAATTAATTCGTAGCGTTTTTAAATGAAAGAATGTTATTTATTTCACATGAGCATTAAAAAATACATTAATGAAAGTACTTCCCATCTCTTGTAAAACGCTACGAATTAATTCCAACACCTAATATAATAACTCAAAATAACTCAAAATCGCTTATCGTGTTCTCTGTTATAACGAAATCAAGGACACCTAAATCTTTTCCTCGAATTTTTTCTTATTCAATTAAAGATTCGCAAAGCAATAATCTCGATGAATTACATTTTTCTCCCCTTGAATACGACCCTCAATCGTTCTGTGCCGTCATAGTAAATGATCGCTCTTCCCCGGCCTGGCTAGGACCAAAAGCCGCGACGCGCGCGCAGAGAACGGGATGCAGTTAATCGACAAGCTTTTGATGTCACTCGGATGAGTAGAGTTCGAATTGTTTCCAATTGTTTTCGATTTGCCTATCGATGGCGTTACGCGGCTCATGGGACGGTTAATTGCGCGTGGAACAAATTTGCTAATCAAAGCGAGCGCTTGCTATGCACCCAGAGAAAAGTTTCTTCAATTCAAAGAAATGTTTCTTTGCTATATGGTTAAAGAAAAAATCAAATACATTTTTTTATTTAATTTCAAAAAATAATGTTTAAATCAACGAAATTTTTTTCTTTAACCATATAACAAAGAAACATTTCTTTGAATCGAAGAAACCTTTCTCTGGATGTGATGCACTTGCAAGTGTATGCAATGTATAATTACAAAAATTATTGATGTAAATCGTCTTACTTAATCATTGCTTCTTACATATTCTTTATTTACGTATTTTCGTCGAATTGCGAAAATCAAGATAAAAAGGCAATTCTCTCTAATGATACTCAACTATGATTTCGACGCGCGTTAAAACCGATTTCCGCTTTCTGCAAACAAAGAATAAGATTAAAGGGCATAATGATAAAGACGTCAAATAAAGCTGGTTCATTGTTTATGCTAATGCCATTAGAAGGGTGTAACGCGAAACCGTGAAAACTTGTTTCTCGTCGGTCATATATCGCAGTATAGTTACGCCGGAAATCTTTCATTGTGGACAATTCAGACAATTCGACGTTGACAGGTTAGATTTACAGTGGGCGGTATTAATTTGTGCGTTAACTCTCGACACCTTGGGAGTTCAACCGAGCGGTTTTTATCAACACGCGCGGTGCTCTGACCTATTTCGTTTCACACATCACTCTCGCAAAGCTATTCCCGCGTTATAATTTAAAGTAACAACCCGACAATATTACACATGAAAGAATTAAGTCTTACAAAAGAGATTTATGCCATTCGTGTTATATTAGCGTGACAGAAAAATATTGATATATTTCATAGAAGAATACAAAGAATAAAAAATAAATTCAAAAGTATTACTTTTGAGTATATTAACGTTTTTTTATAATATATCATGGAATAATATTTACAACAAGTTATATTACAGCATAGTACTTTTTGAATTTCAAATACAGTGTCAGCTGTTTACCTGAAACTCTCGTACTAAGTTTTAAAATTCCAATTTTATTTAGCTTAATCTCTCGCATCAATTTGTGTATAAAGTTATGTAATCATCATTTTATTATACTTGCAAAAAGACTAGAACATTTATACTCTTTATACTCCGTAACAAAATAGAAGACTCCAATGTAACTCAGATATTCCAAACTGTAACAATAATAACGAATGAATGGCAAAGAAAATATAACAGAGGCACTAATCGTAAAATGTTTTTTAGAGACCAAGCAATATGCGGTGAAAATCGTACGATGTTGTATATCAGCCACTTCGAATCTATTTCCGTTTCCATTCCAACGCGACATATTGTCCACGCCGTAATGTCACGTCGAGTGTGTTTTCAGCAAACTGCATCAAACAGCGTCGTCTCTTGAAGCACGAAGCAGCCTCAAGAGGCATGCGGAAGCGCGTTTGAACACGAAGGGAAATGACGGCCCAGTTTCTACATGCACGCGAGTCAGAGACAGATGGCTAGCTTTAACCGTGCAATAGTTTAAGTGCTTCGTAGTTTAAGTACGAGTCTTCTTTACGTTAACAACAACGCCAATGGTAAATGCGAGACAACATATGTAAAGTAAGCGTCGTTTTTTTTTCAATAAAGTTCTCTCTATCGATTTAGTGGACGTACTTTTAGTAGATGCTATATACTTTTAATAGAAGCTTTAACAGAAAAACCTATTATGTGATATTAGTCCCATTGATTATAAATCCTAACTCTTTAAGAGCTTAATCCTTTTAGTATTTTTAAAAATAGAAAATATTATCTTGCGAGAGGTCGAATCTGATGCAACATGTAATATCTCTTGACGTAAAAAGATAGTTATTTTTCATATCAGAAAATGTTAAATATCACGATGCACAAGCATGATGAAAGATATATATACTATTAAATTTTACTTTTACTTTACTTAAGTTTATTAAAATAAAAATATTTAAAACAATAATTTCTTATTTCTTAAAGATGGTTAATTGCACCTAAAATAATTATCACAAAAATGTGTTAAATTATATAAACTATATATATTACATTATTTTTATTAATATCCTCGGCAATGACCGGCGAAATAAGGTTATCAAACGATAATAACGTAATCGTAATTATTATCTATATTTGTACTAAAATGGATAATGAAATCATAGTTATTAATCATATCTGTGCTCAAATATTAGACATAATTATTTCGTAATTACTTCGGATAGATTCTTGACTTTACAAAATTTGTTTTTAATATAGAGATGAAACATTTCTTCTTCTTTTTCAAATTTTCGGAAAAGAATCGATCACTTTAAATTACACGCACTCACCGAGATTCGATACGTTCGCGTAAAGGTAATAAAGCAGCCAACGGCACCATTGAAACAGCCTGACAGCCGAATGCTGAAAAACGACGAGCTCGATCATCGTATAGACGTAGGTCGACGATCAGCTTCGAGTAATGCGATCCGCGCATCGACGATCCGCGTACTGAAGTGGCCCACATTTTATAAACGCCGGCATATCGCGTACCACTGCATAATATGTGGGGACCGTCTAACGAGAAAAAGAGAACGGGAACGAGAGTGAGCGAGAAGGAGTATAATTCGTGCTCGTCTCCCCTACTTGAGTCCGAACGAATGACGCCATTCATAATTAGGATGAAGATCCGGATGCTGGCTCTCATGCCCTTGGAGTTATATCAACAAATATATAGAAGTGACTATATAGAAATATTTTAGGTGTAATGACGGCAATTTAACATTTACATCATTTTTTAAAAAAATTTATAATAATTTTGGATATGTCGTGACTTGCATAAATTTACATCTATTAACGTAACAATCCGATTTTTATTTCACACTAATTTCTTTGTGTATTTAAATTATTGTCTCATCTCACCCCTCTCTCTCTCTCTCTCTCTCTCTCTCTCTTTCTCTCTCTCTCTCTTTCTGTTCATATCTTCTACGCTGACTATTTAAAATTGTATGGCGAAAAAGCTCATTGGACTTAACACAAATGCAAAATTATTCATAAGAAAGATTGCGCGAGTAAAATGAGACCCAGCATTCAGTCCCCGACTCAATCTGAAATGGTAATGGTGGAAGTAATTAACGCCTCGTTGTGCTACACAGAGCCCGGACAAAGATGGAGGGATTCGTGCAATTATTAAATTCGCCCCGTAGCGCATCGCGCAAGCATTCATTGTAACACTGTTGACGGAATGGGGAAGTTAGTTTACTAGCAAAGCAATCTTCCCACCCGGTATATATAAATACATACACACACATATTATATTATACATATATGTGTGTGTGTGTGTGTGTGTGTGTGTGTGTGTGTGTGTGTGTGTGCGCGCGCGCGCGCGTGTGTGAGAGAGAGAGAGAGTGTGTGTGTGTGTGTGTGTGTATATATTTCGTGCAAGGGCGTTATGCTCATTGCTTCCGTTATATGGTAGTTAAAACGTCATCATATCTCCAAATTGCGTTTGCCGTTAGAACCATTGCGTTATCACGAGTCACTGCGAATTTAATCGATGAAAAACCTACGCGCAATACTTTGAGGCAATAAGATAATGACGATAATAATAATAAATAATAAAAATAATAATAAATAGTAGCAGAAATTGCATTTCTTTCAGACATAAATTTATATCTTTTTTACAAATAGATATTAAATATTTATAAGAGACATAAATTTATATCCTTTTTTTACAAATAGATATTAAATATTTAGAAGAGATTTAATATTGATTAAATATTTTAACTTTTTTAGAAATTAGATGCACACTTTTTCGAGAAATGTAATCAATCATAAAATCATAGATGATCTAAGATTTATATCGTATATCAAGATAGAATTCTATGTATAATATCATATGTCATATATTTTGATATATACATAACTCTTACAGAAATTTAATATATTAGCCAATTTATTAATGAAAGACAATAATTAATTGCTTATTTAGAGTACTAAAAGTATTGAACAACAGTGTTCAATACTTTTTTAATATTTAAAATAAGTACTGTCTTTTAATATTAAAGTATTAGATTTTTGTAAGGATACATATTATATACATATATGTATTTTAATTTTTAAAATATTTTTCATATTATATTAGATATAAAATGGTAATCAGAATACTATTTTGAATTCTGAATTATAAATTACAAAAAATTTTTCATGCATGAGTATATATAAATATGTATAACGTACATAAATATTCATAAACATGTATAATCATATATAAAATATGTCCATATGTGTTTATACATCCTTCTTTCTTTTATAAAATTACTTTTTAGTGTGATAGAAATAATAATAGTAATGTGAAAACAATAAAAAATAATTAAAGGGATAATTTTCGCATTGTTTGTTTTAGAAAAAAAAAACAAGTTTTGAAAAATGTAAAAAAAAAATTGCTTATACACAATTATGTATACTTTTAAATATAATTATACATAAGTATTTTTTTTTACATTTCTTCAAACTTGATTTTTTTCTAAAACAAATAGTGAAAATTATTATTATTCTTTCAATTATTTTTAATGTTTTTACATTTACTATTATTATTTTTCTATTATACTAAAAAGTAATTTTACAAAAGAAAGAGGGATGTATGAACATGTATGAATATATTTCATACATAATTATACATATTTGTGTATGTTTATACAGATTTATACATATTTATATACGAAAAATTTTTTACCGTCTAAAGTGAATTCAAAAAATAATTCGAGTCTTAACGGTAGAAATATCTTCGATCGGATATAGGTATCTATACGGAGGTAAGATGGTTTCGGCTTTCGCCAAAGCATAATGTATATAAACAGGATATAGGCGGATGCACCACAAAATATATGAGTATAAAAGGACGCAATGCTACCCTATTGTAAGCTTATGTTGTCGTTATTATCTCTTTTGCCGCACATGGATTTTACGAAATATTATAGTTGCATCGTATACTTATGGTGTCGTCCTCATAAAAGGATCAAAGAATCTTATGAGAATTCACAAATTCTGCTATATTCTTCGCGAGCGCGAATTCTACAGAAATAAAAAGCTTATAATCTGTTTACAACTGTGTATTCTCTTTTCTTCTATAATAGTTATAATTTTTGAGAGAAAATGCTTCAAAATAAAATTGAAAGGTTACGTTAAAAAAAGAGAGTGAAAATAAGATTCATGGTAGAAAGTCAATATTCAAAATGCACAGGAATGAAAAAGGAAATCCCGCGCTGTGGAGAGTCAACACATTGCAGCTGAAACGCAGAAAGCGAAATATTGACAGCTTACACTTGACCCACATGCGATGTAAAGAGTGAGTATATCGGTGGAACGTTGAACGAAATGCATGTGCTCGTGTAATAAATGGATAAAATGGCGCGTACACATACACACAACAATGCATGTGAAATGGTAGCATTTGCACGTAAATAGAATTATAGAAACGTCACAATCTATAGAGTACCCTACAAATGTCGTGAAATACTTTAGAAGTTGAAATTTGTATGTTAAAATTATGTGCGCTATATATATATATTTTATTACTATCCAAAAAAAATCCAAAAAAGAAGTACTAATAACAGATTAATCTTTTTCCGATCGTACTAAACCAAGATAATTTTAAATAATATTATAAATTTAATTTTAGTTTTTTAAATGACAAATTATTCACTCATACAAATATTTATTTTTAAAATCGAACAAGCGACGCTCACTTCATACCGACGCGACGCTCGAACCTTCGAGAACCACGAATGTCCGACATGACCGATGCATTCGACGTAACTGTCCGAAAATCGCAAATGTCCGAAAAAACGTTAACGTGCACGCTGATTTACGCTTCGCGATGACCGTTCATTATTGAACTCGATACTCCCGATACATCCGAACCTAAGATATATGTTGAAATTCGAAAAATGACGGCAACTTCAAGCCGATGCTCGAAGCTTCGTGCCAACTGCAACGGTCCGACGCGATGCAACAGAACGGGATTCAAATTGCGTTTAACCGCACGTACAAATTTATGCCAATTTATGCTACGACAATCACTCACTTGCACTGCCAGATTCCATATTCCCGATGCGCTAAAGACCTGTTCAAGACGCTCGGAAGATCGCGGCAACTTCACTCCGATTCTAGAAGTTTCGATACGCCAACGGCAACGATCAGAACAACGCCACATGATCTGCAGGATTGATATCGTGAAATACGGATCATTTGCCGGTCGCACGTACTAATTTATGCTCCATGATAATCCTTCGACACTGTTAATAACACACTACAGGAATCAGTAAGGCATTTCACTCTGGCACTTCACTCCGATACTTCGAGCGAGCCAACGGTCCGCGATTAACAAGAATAGACACGCGTTGCTCCTGTCGACAATCATTTATCGCTAGATTTTATGTTTCCGACAATCCTATAACACTCATTCCTCATACGAGGCTCGTTCTGAACGGAAAAAGTACGCACGAAACACGGAACGACGCGAAAACACATCAAATACGTACCGGCGCGTGCCGGGCAGTGCCGGGTCGTCCAGAAACTGACGCGCGATAGACTCCCTCCGTGACGTCATCACGTCGCGTCGTACGATAATTATGGCCGATTTTCAAAAAAACGATCGCGGTGTTTTCGCTATATAAGCGGTCCATTAATTAATCAAAATTCTAATACGTTGAAAAATTACGATGTTTTTCGATGTACTACGTGGAAAAGTTGAACAACATTCTTGCGTGCTAAGAACCGTAATTGCAATTTGTCAATATGTTAATTATTATTAATTTTCGCATATGTAACATTGATTTTTCAGTCAATTTCTTACATATAGATAGAGAAGATTAAGAAATTAAATGAGTCATTTACCTCATTTTACTCCGCTGTTATCTAATGCCTTCCAGGTCTCCTCCATTTAGATTTTCTCGCACTTGTACAATACAACACTCGCGAAAACATAATTTATTATAATCGTGTATATTAATTGCAAGAATAAAAGAATTACGGCATTTTGCACAGCACTCCCGACGTCAGCCACATGCGACATGCAATTTGTATTGTATGTACCTTGGGATGGGAAAATAACGCGGAAGGTATCACATTATCACTACGAATCGCAAATCTTACAAATTATCAGAACAAATATACGATCATCAACGTAAAATCGTTAACTTAATACATCGGCTGATAATTATACACGAATTATCGCACTTCAATGAGTAATTCCGTGATTACGTAGAGCGGCTTATGCCGTTGCCTGCTCGTTCGAATCTCATCGACTGAATGACAATACATTGCGCCGGTCGCTCGTTGATGCCGTTGACCTTTGTGTACACGCGTAGTACGTCGTAAGAAACGACATAGATTTTGAATATTTAACGTTTTATGAAATAGATTCACGACAAACATACTGTACCTTACGTTTCAAATTAATTATTACCAAACCAGGGTTGTCATAGAAAATGAATTAAAAAATTCCCTTTTCCAGGTTTTCCAGATAAAAATGGAAAATTTTCCATGACTAATATAAAATATTAAAGTAAATTTTAACATTTATATGCAAGGATTGTAAGAAAGCTATATTATTAAGCTTAATAGCATAGTAAAATTTTGGGTGCAAATTCGAGCCAGCAAACAATAAATTAGTTTTGAAAAAAAGAATGCAGTTATAACGAAAAAGAGGGATTCAATAAAAATACTGAATAAAATAAATTTGAATTATCTTGTTAAACTCATTTAAAGTGCGCAAGTTTTGAGCTATAAACATCAGATATAATATTTAAAAAATTATAACAATTATTTGGAATAGGAATAGTTTAAGGAAATTGTGAGCAAATTTCGAAATTCCAGACTTTTTTACATTTTCCCCTGACTTTTCCCGGTTTTCCCGATTTTCCAGGTCCATGGTAACCCTGCAAACGTCCAATACATCACATTTGCGTAATTTGAATTACTCGAGCTGTATTCCGATTCTGTAACATTTACTACCGACAGTTCAGTATCGTTACATTGTCGTTGAACAGGTTTTTTACCATTAGTAATATCTGCGAAATGACAATATAAAGATATCAATTAAATATCATTAAAAATTACAGAATCATGATACTATTTTTCTGATACAATTCATGCGTTCTCGAAATGACAGAATATGCAAATTATATTTAATTCGGCGCAAAATGTATTCATAATAATTCCAACAATTAACCCATCGATATTACGATATAAAGTATATAATAATTTGTAATTCTCATCCGCTATCGTTTCAATTCAAATAAATCATATGAAATATACGTTTGAATAAATAGTCGTCGTCTTAACATGAATAGCCAAGCACGAGAACTAATTACGCACGTTGATATTGTATTACACTGCATACATTAACAGAATCAACGCATTTGAGGTGGAAGAGCTTTCTAAGTATCTCTTATGATTACGTTTCGAGTGATAATGTTACCCGCTTGCTTTAGTCTCACCGTGCGAATAGCAATACGTCCGCATCATGCGGTATACTTTCCGTCCGCAACAATAACAAACATCAAGGCCAATTTTATAACGGAATATGTAACGTATATTTGAATGTAACGTACGTGAACGTACTTTTACATAAAAAATAATACGAAATACGCGCGCGCGCGTGCGTATGTGTGTGTGTGTGATCGCATGAACTATACGATTTATTCAATCTGTAATCTTATTATTTAGCGACAAATCGATAAATATATAAGTACAATTACGGGTCTTAGCTTTACAATTCTGTTGATCAACTTTAATCGCTTGTAAAAATTATTGTAATTTAAAATTATTACAATTTTTATATTTCACACATGTGAGAATTTTTATTTAGGATTTTGTATAAATTTTAATTATTCTCTGAAATCCTAGCAATTGCTCTGTGGTGATACTGTATAATATTAATTGGAATTTGGAGAATAATTAAAATTTGCAGCACTGTGCGAAACACATTGTGTATAATTATCAAATTAATAAATAACATTATAAAATTCCACATTGTTGAGAATTTTTAAATTACTCAACTGCCAATAATAATATTCTGCTAAACAGACTTTGAATAATGTTACATCAGTAACTTGCCAATTCCTTCAATCGCTTATCATTGTGCACTCTAGTTGACACGAGTGCATCTCGGAAAATGTTGCACGCTCGATTTCGCAAAATCCGATCTCATTTTCGACGGAAATTTCCTATCCTATTCCTATGACAGTTACATTACCGTCCCAGATACCGAGCCAGATTGGCACGTATTTCCGGTCCTGACATATAAATTTCGTGGCGGTTCCTTTTCGGTGCAGCAACGACATCAAAATCACCCTTACCTGATCACGATTCCATGAATCTGCGAACTCTGTCTCTCTCTCTCTCTCGGCGCGATTTCAGGCAATTTTGACTGCACTTGGCGTATGCACCGACGGAAACGAGGAAATTCACCGTTACATAATGACAGGGGATGATTCACGAGTGGATCGTATGTCGACTCGCATATGTCGGATGGTTCCTCTTCCTTTCTTAATGTAGCAAGTAACTAATTCATGGGATCGGTACCTGCAAGATTATGAAAATTATGTTAGCGTTAATGGCCGACATTATGCGGAAATGTGGTACTTATAATTCCGGAAGCTCATGTGGTTTTAAGAGGATGGAGAACTTGCATTATCCTTTATGGGTTCTCTTAAATACACCAGCGCAAGATACGTTAATCCGAGTAACTGAATTATTATTGAAAGCAATGAAAAAAAGGATTCTAAATTAACTTTTATTTTATATAATAATATAATAAACGTGTAATATTTCCTTGCGTAATATAAAATATTTCAACCAAAGTCTCGTATCAAAACATGTAAACCTTTCAAAATATAAAAAGATCTTGTTATCGCCTTTCTTTTGTATACAATCGTAAACACGATACTTTTACAAAAATAATCAAAAAATAATCGGAACAATTTCTGAATCGTGTACCAACTGTATAACACCTTTGTGTTTACGTCACGTTTCCCTCAAAATTGCAGACTGATAGAAAAGATAAAAATGGAAAAAATTACAGAAACAAAACGCAGGAAAAGTTAACAACCTAAATCCATAAAATTTTTTTTTCCCGTCCGGTTTTTTAAAAAATAAAATAGCATGTGAAAGGTTTCGAATACTACTTTGTTTGTGACAAAGGATACTATCTCGAATACTACTTTGTTTGTGACCAGGATAAGCTGTAATCTCATTATATGAGATGTACATCAACTGGCTTTATGAAATGGTACACGAAAACGCGTGATAAACGCAAAGCAGTGACAATCAGTTATCGAAAAATAGAAAAAGGGGATTTTAGATTCTCGTATTTTCTGTGTCGTTGCGGACTCCATTATCGACAATGTCGTTATTCGATCTGCGCACTGTCGACCACAACTTTCTCTACGAAACAAACTCGCCGACCTATTCTACTGTCGACGGAAACGATGTTAAAGATAGGGGAGAACTTCTCCTCTCCTTCATCGGCATCGTAAGACAAAGTCTTATGGAATATAATATCCCGTCGCGACGTGCCTTCCACGCAGTGGAATGAAGAAATGGCGAAGAAATAATTCAAAAGTTTCTCGCGAAACAGCTTGCACCGTATCCGTTTCCCTTTTCTTCACCCCGCTCGTCAAAAACTCTCTTTGAAACTCGTGACTGCGCTTAGCGTACTATATTGTACATCACAAATGTAGTAATATTAGCTCAAAGAATAATCAAATGCCACAACATTTTACGTGCGTTGTTTACGTGTTTTTTTAAAACAAGTAATTTCAATAAACCGTATACAACATACAAAATATAGAAGAGCATCAAAAATGTAAATTGTTGCCTGCATAAAATGTGCAAATTAAAATGTTATTGTACAACGTTTTTTGAATATATTCTGGATAAATGTATTTTCATGTTCGATCATCAAGTTATGTGTGCTATCAACGATATCGTTACTATTATGGGAAAAAATTTTTTGCGATCAATATTCAAACTACAAACAAAAATAAAAAGAATTTTGGCAATTATTTGTTTTTTAAATGGAAACTTGTAACCTTTGGAGAATAAAATAAAATTTTTTTTACAGATTTATATCCCGATTCTGTAACTTTTAACGACAGTTCGATATCGTTATGTTGTTGTTGCGCAGCAGCTTTTTCACCATATATAATATTTATGTATCGATAATAGTATAACGATATTGATACTGTTAAGAGTTAACATGTTAAGAGTTAACATATTTTAAAGAATTCTGGATGGCATTTTAAGAATTTTGTTAAAAATTATTAAAGAAATTATTAGAGATATTAAATCAATTCTTGATCTCGATTAAAATAAGAAGATTACGACAGATAATGAAAATATAATAGAGATTATTCTACATTTTCGAATTCCTACACTCGAATTTTTACACTTTGATTAGATCTTTTCTTGTAATATATCAGAAAGTCTTGTATAGTTCTTCAAAGATAAATTAGGATTCAATTGTACTGAGGCGCTGAAAACGGAGTAGGTACTAATTTTATAAAGTTAACTCAAGATTTAGATTAATTTCTTTTTACATTAAATTTGACTACTATTTTTGAAAGATAATAATAAACGGTTCTTTCTCTCTCTCTTTCCCTCTCTCGCTCTCTTTCGCCTAGTAAGATGCCAGATCGATGTACCATTAGCTTCTCTTCGTCTAAAGATTCATCGCTTATTGACTCTAGTTTGCATCATGACAAGTGGGATTAGGTACCATTTATCTGCTCTGGCCAGTCGCTATGCCGTAATTCAAGTAGCTTCGAAGGCAAGCATTGTTAGCGTAGAAAGATAGTGTCGGTTTAATTTTAAGACAATGAGGAACAGACTATCTGAATAATAAAGAGCAGTGAAAAATAACTTTCACTTACATAAATAGCAACAGGAATATGTTTCGCTATTGCATTACAGTAAACCAGGCTGTCGCACGAATGAATCAAATTTTATTTATCATTCCAAATAAATCACAGTAATAGAGCGAATTTTACAAAACGAAAGAGAAATTTTGTGACAATAAAATTAAAGACAAATTAAAATAATAAATTAAAAAAAAAACAAATTCAGTAACTTAATAAATATTAAATATTAAAGCAACCATATTACTAAAGCAAAAATATTTCATGAGTGTGGATGTGTAATAATTTGGCTGAGAAATGGGGTTATTTCAAAAATATCATCGCTTTGTGTCGTTGTATTCGCGTGACGGTGTATGGCTCTCCAAAACAGATTAAATTTATTTGACACAGCCAATCGCTACCTCTTGTTACCGTAACTTTATATGCGGCTATTGGAGATTGACTAGAGCTGCGCAAATTTAACCAGCGAATTTAACAGACACTGCTCAATCATTAGATTCAATTATTTTATTATACTGTCTAGAGAGAGAGGGGGGAGAGAGAGAGAGAGAGAGAGAGAGAGAGAGAGGAGATTGTAGAATATAGTTTCCTTCTAATTAATTCGATTATGAAATATTAATTGATATAATACGCCGTAAAGGAGATTTTAAAGTTATCATTATTAATATGGCTGATTATTTTATCATGCTTATTTAATTATAATCACATTGTGCAATTATTCTATATTATCTATAGATTTTATATTTTGAAGAAAGAGAGATATATTCCTATCTCAACAGGATATTTACTCAATTGATCCATTATGCCATATACTCGAGGGATTTCTGATGATCCCCCTATTTCCCATCTTAGCACCCCTTTTTGGTACCGGTCGCAAAGGGATACGCCACCAGGTACCATTTATTTGTCCGCTGTTCGCAACGTCATAACTCAAATCAGCAGGATCAGATTATGATATATCACAGAAAATGCAATGTGTCTAGATTTCCACGATAAAGCGTAAAAGCAAAAGAAAAAAATTCTACTGTAAAACTAAAATTCAACGAAAGATTGCTGCATTATTCCATTCCCCAGAATATTATTCGTTTCCCTGTTGGGAGGAAATTTTTGTTATTCACAACTTGGATAACATTTCTTTATTATATTAATTTAGAAATCCTATTGTAATCTGAAATAAAATATACATGTAACTATATTTAATCAAAATGCATATTTAACGTAATGCATATTAACGTAATTAGAATGCATAGTATCTGTTTTAATCGAATTATCGTATATATCCGTTTATTAAAGTTCTACGTTCTTTCGATTAAAAGTGTTCAGGACTTATAAAGGCTTCGACCCAATCCTGATGACACCACACGAGCATTGTCAGTGGTGAACGATGTCAGTGAGATTAGGGTACTTAATCGCCAGTGGCACATCAAAAGGGGGGAGCTATTCTGCAGCTCAGTGACACGTATTGTCCGTAAATGTGCCTTTTGTCATCCAATTGAATCTGGAATGTGTCATCTGCGCCACAAGAAAACTACACGCGACGATTCTGTGGCGTCTTGGCCTCGCGCATCGGAATTGCGTCGAAATATCACGAAGACGGCAATGAAGAAAATTTTTTAAAGAAATAATATATATCTCTTAGATAAAATCTAACAAGGATATGTGTGATTAAAGATAAAAATTTTTACATCGCACAAATTCATTAAAATTTTAATTAAAGTAGGATTCTTATCCTCTTTCTTAAGAAGGCAGAGTTTTAATTGTAAGATAAGTAGAAAATTCAAATTTTTTTGCCCACTTCTCGTTGAAATATAAATTTTAAAATGCGACATGCCATCGATATTAGATCGCACTACGAAATTTAACGAGAATATGAAACGGTCAAGCGATTATATTATTTCAGTGAAAAGCTGCTATATCGATTACAATCCGATGTGTTGCACTGCACGCGCTCAATTTATTTGCCGGAAGTAATCTCGGATTCGAACAATACATGATGTATGATATTTAACGTTCAGCTGTTATGCTTTCGAATGAGACTATACGATGCACAAATAAATGTGATATGAAATGTCATGCTTTTTTTAGACTTTACATGTGTGCTTAACTATTCTAAATTCAAAAATTCTCTCTCTCTCTCTCTCTCTCTCTTTCTCTCTGCTAGTAGTATAAATAAAAAAAAATTATGCAGTTTATAACAATCTAAATTAAGTATTGAATTACGCAGTTGCATACAATGTTATTAAATTAATCATAAGCGAAAGAATGTAATTACTTAATGAATTAGCAAAATGTCAATTATTATAAAATTGGAATGTAAAAAGTATATATAAATAATAAAAAAAGAGAACAAATTCAAAATCAACTTAGAACAGAAATTCTATATAATTTAAATAAACAGAAAAATAAACAATAAAAATAATAAAAAAGTAATAAAATGTTATTCTGTAATATTTGTAAAATTTCGTAAAATAATAAAACTAAATTTCATTAGCGCGTAATAACAATACTTTTTAATAAAAAAAAATGGCAGATATATATAAAATACAATAGATTGAAAAATATTTCACTTAATTGTTTTACATTTTTAATCTACAATTCATACTAGTTTTTGATCTTTTGTGAATAGTACATGTATCTATACCTTGACATACATGAACATTAATATGGATTCCTCAAAGGAACCCATGAAGACATCCTTGATACCTATTATCGTGGCCATACCTTGCAATATGTAATATAATTATATCATTAGTATTAAGCAGAGTCCCGTAGCAGCATGGGGGTCAGATATTTAATTATGTAGTAAAAAATAGGTACTACAGGAACGTTCTCACGTATACGGATCGCAAGGTTAATCGATATTAGGTATTCTTAGTACGGAAAGCCACTCCGTCGAGTGACGGCAAAATTTTATCGTCCGCCATGCGAACCCATGCGCTTCAGTAATCAACGTAATATAAACGGCTTCTCTTTGTGGAGAAGCTTTCAGCTCCTGCACTATGCGCAATACAAATGTTCTGAAACTTGGACGATTATCTTCATTTAACGCGCCTCCTCTTTCCAATTCTAATCTCGCTAATTATTTATTCAAATCTCGTAATGTCCTTCCACTACTGTCGATAAAATCCCTTCCTTCGATCACCGCGGATTAAGCTCAAATTTCAATTTCTCGGCCGAAAAGGCTTTTATCGTTCGAATCATCTAAATGGAAATTGAAGTGACCATTTTCGAGATCTATGACGTTATTGTAGAAACTATAATAAAATTAAAATTCTTTAGATATATTTTAACTTAAATATATCTTACACTTATACATTGTCTTATTAAATATTATATTTACACTCGTACACGAAATGAAAGATTTTGCTGAAGTATCTAAAAATTTAGCTAGATATAAATCTTAGAATAATTTTGTTGATGATTTTGTCGATGAGCAATGGTACACACAATTTTGACATTTTAGCAATCCCTGTTAAACGTCCCAATAAACATAATTAATTTAATAATCCAATCAAATTATTTTCAAATTTTTATCTTGCTAAATTTTTAGATACTTCAGCAAAACCGTGTATTTTAAATACATTAAACAAAAAATTTAAGTAATTGAGGGGATCTTTCATTCTTTATCTTATCACAATTTTGTTGTCCAATAAAGTATCTTTAATATATTATAATAATCAAAAAAGTTGCATTAATTTACGATACTAACTGAGCATAAAATGATGAAGAAAAGTCAATAATATGCTTTAAACGACGATCGACTGAATTAATGATAGGAAAGAGTTAATCGTAATATGGAATAAGAACATAATTTACTAGCTGTTCTCGATAATAAAATTAGCTCTCTAACTGGTCTTCGACGCTTCGTTATCATGAACTTGCCGCCTTTCTTTTTCCACATAATGTTATACGTGTAACACGGAATTTTCCGAAGCGTAATGAATTTACTTATCGTACGGAACTGCGTCATGAACGCACGTATCAGACTTGAAGCATTCCAGCATAACATATGTATTTATACCGTATATAGATATAATATGGAACCTTCAAATGGTATAAATGCACAAAGAATAGATATTGATTGACCACAGAACAGAATATTTTTAGAATACTTTCAATATCGTGTATTTCAGTTCGAAATATAATGCAAACTATTAATCTATTAATGAATCTAATAGTAAACTCCCACACAACAAAAAAAGACTATTCTTAAATCAACTATAAAATACTCGTATATAAGCAAAAATTTTGTAATCTTGCTTTAAAGATTTTAGTTTTAAGTGCAAAGTAATACTTGCAAAACATATTTAATCGACTCAAATTAATATGTTTGAAGGGAAATCCTAATATTTTGCTTATATATGAACGTATTATGGTTAATTTAAGAATAGTCTTTTTTCTGTACAAGCAGAATAAAAGTCATTGCCTTCAAATCATTAAAATTAAAAGTCATTTTGATCAATCGCAATCCATTTTAATGTACATCATGTTTATGTTATCGTGACGTATCGTTTTGTTTGAGATATTTACTTTAGTTATCAATATGATATACTAATTATTGTATTCGATCCGCCATCGTCTAATTAGATGAAAAATTCGCAGTAATTAAGATAGAAATAGATAAAAATATGACAAATGGTAAGAAAGTCTCAAGCATCATCACAACTATTAAGGTCGCGAACGTTTCAACTTTCCCTCGAAATGTTATATCTTTGCGTAATGCGTAAACTGATCAGTATCTTCCAAAATAGGACGAAAAATATTGCAGGAAAAGATAAACGAGGATAAAGAGAAAGGAGAGAAACTTAAAGTTATTCCTAGCGCGATGAGAGTGTTTTACGACGCGTCGACTCGCCACCGAGCAAACTAATTAGCATAATTCGCCCAAAGCGAATAATAAGGATCGACTGAATGATCAATGAACCGTACATGCGGTAGCTCTTCCCTAATAAGCTACATGTTTTCCCTGGATGTAGCTTGTAAACTAGTATAGGATGGTAATCCGATATTAAAGCGTCAAATATACAGAGGGTGCGACATGAAGGCTCTCTGCACGAAGAAAAACAGAAATAAAATGAGAAGAGATCCCTCGGAAGGAGAATAAAAAAAAAATAAAAGGTCTCGTTGAAAATTAAATATGGCCAAGGTTTTCTGTTGTCGCATTTTCTCACATTGTCTGCTCTTATTCCATTTATTCAGTATATTTTTCAATATGCGAGTCTGAATAAACGGAAGAGATGTCGACGGTTTCACGTCACGCGATATATCGACAAAGATGTGAACTAGAAGAGCAGACAGACGTTGCAGCAATATATTTCCTCTTATGTCGCGCGCAAGAGCGAAAGGCACGATGATCTCCGTGCGTGTTCTCACTGTTTTTCAGTATAACACTGTGAAAAGTACTATGGAGCCCGTTATGCACACAATTCTGTTTACTTGTCTAATGGAGTTACGTAGACGATTCAGTGTTAGACGGAAAAAGGAAATGACGTTATAGTCGCGTGAACTGCAACAACTAAAATGGTGTTAAACTGCCGGTGATATCGCATTGCAACGAGTCACTGTCCGGCCGAGTATATGCAGACGATTCCTTCTATATTACAGCTTATTTTAACTTTTGCTACATGTTTCGACTATCCAGCGAATAAATATAATTATTTTAAATAAATGAACATATTAATGTAAAATTCTATTATGCAATTGCAATAATAAAATTATAATTATTACATATTACGTCATATTTTGTTCATAATATAATTAGGTATTATATTAGTTTATATCAGTTTTATTAATCATTGCATATATAAAATTTGTTATAAATAATCAAACGTTATTTACGAAGATGTATACATATTGAATGTGAGAGGAAAATATTTCATACTTATGATTATAATTGCAAAGTAAAATAATAATTGTAATAGAAATACGATAGAGCTCCATTTGTATAGTTATTTTTGCTATAATAGTATAATAGTAATTTACTATTATATTATTATAAAAATGGAACTCTATCGTATATCCACCACAAAATTATTATTTCTAAAATTAAGATATTTTTTAAGATTTGTCCTTTGTATGATTAATATGTATTATAATTATACAATTTTTGATAGAACAATAAATATAATTATTATTACTAATAGTAAATAAGGATAAATCTTCTTAAAAAAACATCTTAATTTTAGATATTAATCCAAATTCCATTTAAGCGAGAAATGACTGCAAGTGATAGTTAAATTATGGCAACCGTAACCATCATTTTTTCTCTCAGTGTAGAACAACCTATGTATACTGATTACTACCTACGATAGTGGAATCGTCTTGAAATTACTCAAAGTTACCGATTTGACCGTACGAACGAGCGAAGGAAATGTCGGTCTGAAAGAAAAATTCCTTGAGGAGAAAAATATCGTTACTTGTCGTACACTTTCGAAAAAGTTTCTCGTTCATTGAAAAACTTGGCGTATTCATACGGCGTATTCGACTGCAATCTATCTGACTACGATTTATCTGGATAACAGATTTGTATTTTAAACTATTCCATTTCCACTGCATACTATATGTTACGGAAATACGATATCGATTCGGCGCAATATGTCCAATACATAATCTTTCGGTCTTTCATTTCCTTCACAAGAAACAGTGCACAATATTCAACTCTGGATATTTCAAGCAGAATTTCTGAATGAACTTGCTTCGTATTCAAACATATCAGTTTTACGATACAACTATCAGCCTCTTGATTTCATAAAATTTAACGGAAGTACCTCATGTTAATCGTGTTCCCTTGAGACAGATACGCATTCGTAATAAAACAGAACGGTACGTTCTCCGCAATCATACTCTCGTCCGATAAATACAAATCTCTAATTTCACTCTATTATCGCAAAGTCCATATTCATCATATAGACCCATCCGGAAAGAACACTTTTGCTGATAAAAAATTTAGTTGGACATGTAGATCTGAAAATAATTTTGCTGAACTATCAAGATAATTACGTAGAAATTTATAATGAAACAATGCTGCAAAAAATTTTGACTTCCAGTTACTAGTTTAAGCATTCTATATAATTATTTTAATGGTCCAACAAAATTAATTTTCAGATCTCTATTTAATTACATTTTTTAATATTTTAGCAAAATGCTTCTTTCCGTGTAAACAGCACAGAAAGTCATTGTAACATCAAAATGGCTCCAAAATGATCATTAAAAGTCACTTTTTGATTCATCATAATTTATTTTAATGTCATTTTGATAATATCATGGTCCATTGTTTTGCTTGGAGAGGAAAACTCTCACTGACAAAAATTTTAGTTTCTTTGTACATACGAATAAGAAGTACGAACAAAACAAATTTTGATCAAATGAATCAGGATTCTAATTATCGTAACTAAATTTCTGATAATAATATAAGCTCGAAAACATTTGATAGATTTTACTATAAATGTCTAATTCGTAACTCTCTGGTTAAATCTACCTGAATTCCAATTAATGCAACAAGACTTTTATTCGAGTGCTTAAAATGCACCTTGATTTAAATATCAATCGAATTTTCACCCGCAATCTTCCTCTTTTCCCTCTTTCTCTCCTTTACTACACTTATCTATTACACTCACTTGCGATATCAGGCGATCCAAGGTGTCGAGACTCATCCACTTGTCGCGACGCGGAGTGCAATCATGGAACACCTCCGCGGGGGTGGTCGCGCGCAGACGACGGTGATAACACGATGATAGGAGGGGTGCCGCGGTCACTCGCGCACCTGCCCAAGTCCGCGCCGACCGATTTCGGCGGTCGTGAAGGACGCGATTTATATATATATATATATATACGGTCTCGACGTAAGTCACTCCGTCGCACCACCGCGCGAGTCACGCAACATCACCCGCGTACGATCCCCCATCGGACGTTGCCGGGCACACACACGGAAATGCTCATCCGCGATGACGATCGCGACCGACGACACCCGCGGCGCGAAGTTGCCAGCGATTTGAAGTGCGGTGCAAGCGCCGCGACATTCTCGACTGGCGCGCGCAATAAGCGAACGAGTGAGCGAATACGGCGGAGAGTATGATGGGAAGAAATGAAATACGAGACAGAGAAAGAGAGAGAGAGAGGGGGGGAATGGAGGAATAGAAGAGAGAGAGAGAGAGAGAGAGAGAAAGAGAGAGAAAAAGAAAATTCGGTGGTTGCGTGGGCGCGCGGCGGACGATTTGAAAACACGACGTTCCTGACGACGACGGCTCGAAGTCGTCACGACGACTGGCGCAACCGACGACAGAGAGCGACACGACAGCCCCCGACGGCCGGGTTCGACGCATGCGTCCTCACTACCCTGTGCCCAACCCTGTTTTCCCAGAGACGGCCACCCTTTCGCGTACGTAGCCAGCCGCTTGCCTTTTTCCTTCCATCTCGTTTCGAGTTACCGTTCTGTCTGACAGATCTGCGAGATGGCAGATCCTTGACGGTTCTGTGCCGCAATGGTGAGAGCGAGCTTGCACAGTGCGACGAGGATACCGTGTATAAGATCACCCTGGCGACCCGTTTGCCTAAAAATCTCCTGCAAGCTGCTTATCATCGTATCTTTCTACCGCTTCTTTGTTGCTATAATCGCGATGTATTCCTAAGGGTTTCTCGAAAATGCAATTGCAAAGATTTGTTCTAACAAAGAGTTGTGGGGAAAACTTTCCTAGAAATTCAATTGATATCGTAAAATATCTGAAATATTTAAATTATACAAACATTAAATGTCATTTAAAAAAAAGTTGTTATGTCTTTTATTTGGATGATATGATTTTATTAAAGTGTCTGTAAAATTTAAATTGAAATTGATTAAATTTAATTTCTATATTTCTAAATAATTGATATAAAATGGATTTTTGAATTAAATTAACAAAAATATACGCGATTTTTAATTGTATAGAAACAAATATGCTTATACATAGGAGATTGTATTTCTTTAAATTTGGAAAATAAATTGCTCGAGTAAGAATCAATTTGGCTCGTTCCATTCGTTTATCTCCCTATCTCTTATTTGCTTCGCAAAAGCTATATAATCGAGATCTATTATCAATAAATAATGACTGGAAATGCAGTAATTCATTTACGTACAATCATATATACGCCAAACGATTGTCAAAAAGCCATAATATACGATCGAATTTGATGTCTCTTGTATTTTTTTTTCTCTTGAAAGCTCATTAGATACAACCGTAACTCCTGTATTATTTTCACTAATTATTGTTAGATATTCTATTAGGTGTTGGAATTAATTCGTAGCGTTTTACAAGTGATGGGAAGTACTTTCATTAATGTATTTTTTAATGCTCATGTGAAATAAATAACATTCTTTCATTAAAAACGCTACGAATTAATTCCAACACCTAATAAAAAGTTTTGTTTTTGAAGTTTTAAGAAAATCACTAGAACATCGCAATAGAGATTCTAAAACTCGTCGTTAAACTTTAATTTGACTTTAATTGCAGAATAGGCAATGTGAGAGAGATGAAAAAAGAATTTTATTAATCACAGTATTGATTAAAACTTTCTTGTTACAACTTCCGTAATCTTTGAAAAATATTTCAATGTTTCCCAAAGATTACGCCATAGCTTTTATAGATATATAGATCTGATATTCTTACAAAATTCAATTTAATACTGGCCAATTTAATACTGACAGATAGTGATTAATTACTTATTAATTGGAATATTAAATTTCCATCTGCAACGTATTTTTACTCCTCTCCGTTCAGCCCAAGTTTTTTTTATTATTCAGGACTTTTGTAAAAAATGTAAGAAAATTCAAACAATAATGAATGAAAAATTCAAAGTTATTTTTCATCATCTTTATAATAGTGCATTAAGAAGATATTTTGAAAAAAGTTACCGGATTTCATCCTCTTTTATAATTTTGGTGAAAAAGAATTTTACTTACACCAAAAATTATTCAGATTGCAGCCGAATTAAAAATACTATAATACAACAATGCTTTTAATACCCAAAATAAGTAATTAATCACTATCTTTCAGTATTAATTTTCTATAAGAGTATGAAAGGATTTGAAGTGAAAGGCTTTTGAATATATATTCCACTACTAACTATGATTGCAGAATTCGATTTCGATTGATATAAATCAAAAGATCACGCGCGTGCCCTCGCAATTCAAGTTCCATTAGCCGCGCATTGTATATCATTTGCATCTGGACAAGCAGATGTAAATTGACTGTGGAACACGAATCGCCAATAATCGATAATAATCACGTTTGAAATTGTGAAATGTTAAATATGCGCCTCTCGTCTTCTTCTCTTGTCTTCAACTCTTTGTCACATTTTTTAAAATTAAATTATATCTATAATTTTTACGTTAAATGACGAATAATTTTAACATATAAGAAGAATTACTTCTTTATATTTATATTGTATATCAAAATTATTTCATAATTTAACGTAAATTTTGTTTTAGAAGCAGCTCCAACTTTCTTCGTGAGACTAGTCGGGTCATAAAAATGTTTCACGCGGTGGGATAATTGCGCGAAAAAAAAGGGTAGAAGAAGATAAAAAAGTTTTAATTTTCTCATGCGTAATTATTCCCTTCCCCTTTCACCGTTATTATTGCTGCACCAATACAAAACTGAACAAACAAGATTAATGAATGCGTAGGACAGCCGAGAATTTCATTTTTGGACAGTGAATATTAGTCAAAGATTTACGACGAGCTCTAATCGAGATAATGAAACAACATGCGATGGAATCAGGCTGGAGTCGAGGATTGCATCAATCACAAAGGCTTCATATTTTTTAAACTCAAAGGAGAATGATTGCCAAGCGCGTTTGATGTTCTAAAGTATGGCTCCCGCTGATGGTCGCCGCAAAGCTTTACGAGTCTAGATTAAAGCGTGTAATACGAGCGCTTTACTTGAGCACGGTACTTAGATACATTATTTCCTCTGTCATTAATTACACAGCTTTGTACATGATGCAACCCAATTCAGCACATTCGAGCAAGCCGTATTCATATTCACTTTAATTTTGTCCACAGGAAAGTGAATAGATTGAAAAATGATTCAACAGTTAAAAAAATAATATAATAGGAATTCATATAAAGTTACATATTTTAATCATTCAGAGAATGATTTAAAACTTTTTACATTTAATATGATATGATAGCGAGATGCAATGAGTAACGAAAAGACTTGAGCGTTCAGTTTCTCTTTGATGAAACCATGAAGAGAAATGGGACATATAATCGTTCCATTTCTCGTGGTTTCGTAGTCAACCTAGTTTTATACAACGATAAGAACCGGAATTACGTAATATAGCAAGAAAAGAGAATACAAAATTAGACAGCACGCGTCTGAATAGAAACGTCCGAATATATGCATGATCCAATATCACTTGCATATATATATATATATATATATATATATATATATATATAATTTCTGTATGTGTGTGTATATATACAGAAAGAATACATTATTTCTGTTCTTTTGAACTATTTCCTTAAAATTCGGAGACCGATATCGCGCTGAATTGTAAAAAGAAAAAAAAAGATACATATGAATACCATTTAGTATTCAGTGCAGAAATGTTGAACATCTCCTCGTTTATTCAACGAATAATATAAGTAGATAACGTTTGAAATAATGAAAACAAGATTCATTTCGAAATAAAGAAATATTATATTTTTCTCGAAATAAACCTCGCCTTCACTATTTCAGACATCATCTACTTGTGTTAAAAGAAAAATGTGATTCGACTAGTAATTTACTTATTCTGTACATGTAATATTCGATTCTTTTATGTCGTACAATCTGCAATTATTTTTTATAATTTTGCAGCTTTTTGTATATTATTGAATTTCGTAACAATGAAATGTAATTGAGTTTATATAAATTAGATTGTCCCATTTCTTAATCTGATATGAATACAATAGATCGGACTGAAACATTACAACAATCTAATTATTGAAGCTATGTCGGTTACGTAAATATATTTTGCATGCTCATATTGCCAGTTGTTTGTACTCTGTTCAAATCACCCTCAGGTTCTCGGGAGATAATGAATTTTGAAATGTCAGAGTTTCATGCAAGCCTCAGCAACTCGCAGTGAAAATAAGAATATAATATGATATATATCAGATAACCGAGACCGAGATGAAAAGTAAATACAAAGTGCAAAAATTAGACATAAAAAAGGCTGCGTTGTCTTTAAAAATAAAAACTTAATAAAAAATTATTCTTTTAATAACATATATTTACTTGGAAAAGTTCTTTCTCGCCTGTTTTTAAAGAATTAATCTTACAGTGAAGAGAGATCCACAATTTCGTCTTTGTATATAATAAACATAACGCGGTGAAACGAGACGAGGGTCGTTTGGTTGCAAAAGCAAACGCTATTACTCGACGAATAGAATTTCAGATACGCTAGATGGTATACGGGAGTGTAACTTGTTTGCATTGCATAGCCTCAGGGCTACGCGCCATTGCGCTACGCAGGGAAATCTATATACTAATTTTCGTTCTAATTGTATACGTACTCAAAGGTGCACATATGAAATCCAATGATATTAGCTGGTTCATATAAAATCGTAATAGATCAATCTAACGTATATATATGTACAACTTAAAAGAATACAAGCTTAATAAACCAAAGAAAATCCACCAATGATCGTAAAAAGTTATTTTATTTAAGCAAACATGTTCGAATTTTTCAATTCGAGTCTCGGAAATCTCACTGTCTGTTCGATCCACTTTGCTACTGTAAGTAGCCTCTGTTCGTGAAAGAGCGGCGCCATTAATTGCAAGGACAAAGGTAACTTATTGCGAGAGAGTTTGATCGGTACATTGATCGCGGGCAAACCAGCCATATTCGCGGGTTGCGTACAATGATCCTGAATCAAGCATTGCGTCTGATTATCCAGTTGTACAAATTCGTCGTATCTGGGAGCTTCAGTCAGCGTAGTTGGAGTCAGTATAAGATCTACATTACTATTCCACAAAACATCAAAATCCTGTGTAATTAATCTACGCATCTTCATTGCTTTAACATAATATTTCTCGTAGTTTTCCGCCAAAAGAAAATAATTCCCGACTAGTATACGACCTTTGACCACGTCATTGAAGCCTTCTGATCTAGTTTTTTTGTACAGTTCGTGAGCCGAACTCCATTCATTGGCTCTGTGACCATATTCTATGCCGTCGTAACAAGCCAAGTTACTAGTTACGTCACATCGATTTAATACAGAATAACATACTATAGAGTAATCAGTGTGTGGTAATGACACTGGGACGACACTAGCTCCTGCTTCTTTCAGAAGACAAGAGACTTTTTCCCAACATTCTGCAATTTCTTCACTTATGCCTTGTACTCCGTACTCCTTTGGTATCCCAATTCTAAGATTACTAATGTCTATCGTTTCGGATAAGTTAATTGGAACATATTCTCTCTGTACAGTAGTAGGATCTGCTTGATCAGGACCAGCTATGGCATTTAAAATTAATACAACATCGTCTACTGTTCTCCCGAGAATACCAGGTACATCCATTGAATTTAATAGAGGAATAAGACCATAACGTGATACCAAACCATAAGTTGGTTTCAAGCCGACTAGACCACAATAGGACGCAGGATTGCGAGTAGAACCACCAGTGTCAGAACCCAAAGCTGCATAACAGGTACCTGTAGCTACTGCAACTGCCGAACCTCCACTACTGCCACCTAAGATGCATTTATTATATTCCAAAAATTGTCACTATTCAGTAAACATTAATATTATAATTTTACATCAACATTAATATTGTAATTTTACATCAACATTAATATTGTAATTTTATATCAATAATATAACACATACAATATTGTAAATGTATAAGTGCAAAATTATAATATTGATATTATGTTACAATTAATGGATGTTTATTGTATACTGTATTCCTCAACGTACATGACAAGAAAGTGCACTGAACAATGACTAACAATTTGTGGCAATGTACCTGCTATGCGCCATGCATCTTTTTTATGGAGTTTCCTTGTAGTGATCTGCGAATCGTCAGACCCGTATGAATAAAATTGAGACAATACTTCTGAACCCCATAAATTCTTTGTTGGTCCATAAAGTGAATCTACCGTGCCGGAGCCCATAGCGAACTCATCAAGATTAGTTTTGCCGATCAAGACAACTCCCTGCGTCCTGAGCTTCTCATAGACGGTGGCGTTGTAGCCCGGGGAAAAGTTTGCCAACATCCGAGAAGCACAGGTCGTAGGTTTACCCTTGACACAATAGTTATCCTTAACAGCAATGGGAATGCCGTCGAGCTGTCCCAATAATGAATTTTTCTGTTGCCTTTCATCGGCGGAGCTTGCCTGCTCTCTCGCAACATCATCCGTCACATTGATATAAGGGTTTAAAGACTTGATGATTGAAGTCAACTTAATGGAAGCCTTACAGATCTCGGATGGTCGCACTGTACCATCACAGATCTCCCGACTAACTTCCTTGATCGGAACAGATAATAGCTTATTCATCGTTCATCCCGTAACATGTCACTATTATGTATAACCTTTCTATAGGCGACAGATACATAACCTCAAATTAGTCGTAAACGGTAAGCAGAACTGCTATCGCGCAAACAATTATTCGAGTTCTGCGAGTGCGAGAATGCGAGACAATCTCGATAATTGAATGTACCTCTTAGAATCGAATCGAATATGGTTCAAATTCGAATGGTCAATAAATCGATTATTTATTATTCGATTTATACTCGAAACGTTTCAAACGTAAAGGTAGAAAGAAACCTGAGAGAGGATACGACTTTGAACTTTTTCCTGTAACCGCAAAATGTCACCACGCACTATTGCCCTCTGAAGAAATGGATGTAAATTACACAATGTTCGACATTTTTTTGTAAAAGACAATAATCTCAATGGAGGAGGTTTTAATGTCACAATGTTCGAAATCAGAGTTTGAAAGTCAATTTGGAAATCAGTATTTATTCAAAGCAAAATTGGAAACTTGATGTTACCTACTTCGAAATTAAAAACTTCCTAAAATTGAGTTTTATGATAATCAAATTATCTTTTTGAAATTCCTTTCGTCATAATACTAAATCTACTATTTCGAATTTTTTAATTTTTATCTCAATTCGAATAAAGCTTTATCAAATTATCCTATAGGACAAATTTCATAAAAATTCAGCAAGCAATTTATGAAATAAAAGAGTGACTCCAAATGGAATCGTCACAAAAAGTTAATTACTTGAAACTATTTTAAAATATACTATAAATAGCGGATCGAAAATTTATTAGGGTGTATAATGTATACACACAGAAAAACACAGCTATGATTGCTACGACCAAAGTCGTTCATCAATACATTTTTTGGTTATAAGAACTGTAGTACGATTGTGATAATTGTAAGATTGGCATATCTTAATGGTTATGGTTGTAAAGAAGAATACGTCTATCTTACGATTATCACAACCAGGTGTATTGATGGTCGAAAATTATCATTACTTCCGGTTGTGGCAACAGTAACATTCTTTTATGTGCGCGAAATTTATTTTCTAATTATTAAATAAATAGGATTAAATAAATAAAATAAGAGATAAAGGATTGATATCGTGTTGTATAAATTGGTATTTGTAACAAATACGGTGGCCATTTAAAAAGAATGTAAGGCAAACCCGGCCATTACGAGGCCGAACCTTCAGTAACAACAGTTTCTAATAGAAACGGAATCACTATCGACGGAGTGTCTGTGCGGTAGCTCATAATTCCATCGCCGCAGCTTTATCTTTCTCGATATTGAGAATCGCATGCAGAAAACTGCCGATATTTCGCGCACTTCTTAAGACATGTACAGAAAACACCGAAGAATTTATTTATATATTCATTATTTATATAATTGCCTACTAAAGGCGTAATAATTCATGTAAATAATTCATGAAAAAGAGAAAAGGAGTGATATGTAGAAAGGAATACACACTGACGAGATTTTTTTCTCTAAGGATCAACTGTTTTGTATGATTATGGCTGTGGTCAAAATCTTGCTACAAATCCTTTGAAGCATTTGATGGATCAATTAGAAGAAAGAATTTTACTGGCCAATTAAAAAATGCTTCAAGTGTTTATAGCATCGCGTTGCCCATACCCTATGTATATATGATGTATCAATCATTTAGATTTATTATACTCTAGACTCTAAGTAATGTTGGAGCGAAAGTTTACAATTATAAAGAATAAACAAATCAATGCTCTTGTTATAAGTTCATACTTTGTCACATTATCCCGCTTAATTTCCCCTTCAAGTTAAAATTTCTCAATTTTTTAACGCTAATCTTTAGAAATTCGAAAAATCTATAAAATTCGCCAGAGAATGAGGCATACACAACTAAATTTATCCTGATCAGTTTTAACTTGTTCATTTTAAGAAAATGGATATATGCTATATAAATGTTTGTCTATATATTATTATTAAATCCATGCATACATGTATTCAAGTATGTACATAATATATTAATAAAATTATCATATATCCCCAATTAAAATGTTAATTTATCACTCACCCACCTGATGCGCCACAGTGAAATCTGCAACATCGTTATGATGATTCTGTAACAAATAAATTAAAGTTAGAGAGTAATTAAAACAGAGTAAAGAAATAATCATTACTTTAAAAAATAATTGCTATAAAATTGAACGCATGCAGTTTGCTGAAAAATATAAATATGCAATTTTGAAAATATAATTTGTGTAAGCATCGAATTTTATACCCATTATTTAATTAGATATAAAACAATTATGAATTCTCTAAAAAAT
>NW_011627095.1:1200558-1252250 GCF_000204515.1 Acromyrmex echinatior | reverse complement strand
TCGCGCGTTTCGGGAGTGCCGTGCAAGTAATCGGATTCAAGTTATAGTCCGCGCGCGATTATAGTTCATTATTCGCAAGTGTTTTACGCGAGTGTCCTGTGCATATTCTGAGAGGAGGTGGAGGTCTGGGAGAGACATCGGGCACCGGTGGAGCAACCTGGCGGTAAATATTATTTTTTGTTTGTGTAAAATTTTTCGCTTGTTTTTAAATTATTTTATTTGACGATGAGTAAAAAATGATTATTTTAAATAATTCTCTAATTTCTATAAAATAATTCTATAAAATAATCATATATTCTCTAATTAAAATAATACATATATTCTCTAAAATAATTATATATATTTTTTAAAGATGATCTTAGCGAAAATAAATTTGTATAAAATTTCCAAATAATTTTTAAGTAACTCTCCTTTTATCTAATAGATAAAAAGAGAGTCACTTAAAATTTTTAGATAAAATAATTATACATATTCTCTAAAAAAATAATTATATATATTCTAAAACATAAATAAGAAAGAACATACAGTTATATATTTAAAATAAAATTACATGTTTCGGTGAAATTGTGACTATCATCAGCACAATCAAGAGAATGCAAATGTTAAAAAATATAATTTAGCACATTATATTTATAAAATTTTATACAAATTTATTTTTGCTAAGATTTTTTTTAGAGAATATATATAAATAAAATTTAAACAAAGTTATTAGAAGTGGCTCGGTAACGTAAAACAAAAATAAGAAAGCGCATACAGTCACATACGCGTTATTATTCGCACAAGTCATATATCTAAAATATAATTACATATAAACGTTTCGGTCAAATTGTGACTCTCATCAGCATAATCAAGAGAATGCAAATGTTAAAAAATATAATTTAGCACATTATATGTATAGGATATCGCAGTATAAAATTCTAAAAATTAATCCTGCTTTCGTAATCTTTTTTACAGTGAAATTAAGAATTTATTCTTGATAACTCATATGTTAATGACATGTGTTTTAACATACAAGTTATAAATATTACGAATAAATTCTTAATTTCACTACAAAAAAGATTATGAAGACAGGATTAATTTTTGGAATTTTGTACTGCGACATCCTACATATAATGGGCTGAATTATATTTTTTAACATTTGCATTCTCTTAATTGTAGTGACGATGGATTGTACTCACGATTTGACCGAAACGTTTAGATGTAATTATATTTTAGATATATGACTTGTACGAATAACGCCAATTTACTTGAAAATGAACGAACCGCAGCCGGTTCGTCGTATCGCGCGTTTCGGGAGTGCCGTTTCAAGTTATCGGACTTAAGTTATAGTCCGCGTGCGATTATAGTGTATTCGCTAGTGTTTTACGCGAGTGTCCTGTGCATATTCTGAGAGGAGGTGGAGGTCTGGGAGAGACATCGGGCACCGGTGGAGCAACCTGGCGGTAAATATTATTTTTTGTTTGTGTAGAATTTACCTTTTGTCGCTTGTTTTTAAATCATTTTATTTTACAATGAGTAAAAAATGATTATTTTTTTATAATAGCTGGCCGGTGGGGCTGTGTGCGCTTTCCTTTTTTTTTTTTATGTTATGGAGCCACTTCTAATAACTTAAATTTTATTTGTATATATTCTCTAAAAAAATCTTAGCAAAAATAAATTTGTATAAAATTTTCAAGTAATTTTTAGGTAACTCTCCTTTCATCTAATTTAGAATTAAAATTTTTAGATAAAATAATTATATTACATATTCTCTAAAATAATAATTATATATATTCTAAAACAAAAATAAGAAAGAACATACAGTCACATACGCAAGTTATTATTCGCAAGTTATTATTCACAAATCATATATTTAAAAAGATCTTAGCAGAAATAAATTTGTATAAAATTTTAAAATATTATTTAAATTACTTTAAAATTTTATACAAATTTATTTTTGCTAACATTTTTTTAGAGAATATATATAAATAAAATTTAAACAAAGTTATTAGAAGTGGCTCGGTAACGTAAAACAAAAATAAGAAAGCGCATACAGTCACATACGCGTTATTATTCGCACAAGTCATATATCTAAAATATAATTACATATAAACGTTTCGGTCAAATTGTGACTCTCATCAGCATAATCAAGAGAATGCAAATGTTAAAAAATATAATTTAGCACATTATATGTATAGGATATCGCAGTATAAAATTCTAAAAATTAATCCTGCTTTCGTAATCTTTTTTACAGTGAAATTAAGAATTTATTCTTGATAACTCATATGTTAATGACATGTGTTTTAACATACAAGTTATAAATATTACGAATAAATTCTTAATTTCACTACAAAAAAGATTATGAAGACAGGATTAATTTTTGGAATTTTGTACTGCGACATCCTACATATAATGGGCTGAATTATATTTTTTAACATTTGCATTCTCTTAATTGTAGTGACGATGGATTGTACTCACGATTTGACCGAAACGTTTAGATGTAATTATATTTTAGATATATGACTTGTACGAATAACAACTTGCGTATGTGGCTGTATGCGCTTTCTTATTTTTGTTTTATGTTATCGAGTCACCACTAATAACTTGGTTTAAATTTTATTTATATATATTCTCTAAAAAAAATCTTAGCAAAAATAAATTTGTATAAAATTTTTAAGTAATTTAAATAATATTTTAAAATTTTATACAAATTTATTTTTACTAAGATTTTCTTTAGAAAATATATAGAGGAAAGTCGATACTAACATAGATCTCCTACAGCGACACCCTCTTATTTCTCAGAAACTAATTATTGCATTTTATTAATACTAATATAATCATGATCTGTTTAGCTAATTAAAGAAGTACAAACTCATAATTTGCATATTTGTGGCTTATTTCTATATGAAATCAACTAAAAACGAATTCTACGATTGTGAAAATAAAATTTTTACGATTTTTTTTTGTAAATTGCGTAGTTTTAAAAAATAACAGTGACTATATTATCAATAATTACGTTATTCTAAATGCTTGTAGTTTCCTAAATCAATTTTATATTATTTTTTTCTCTTAGTTCTTTTATGTGATTTGAAATATAAAATTGAGATGCAGTGTAAACCACCACACCTGTCTGTAAAACAGATCATGATTTAATCTTTATAATGTTACTTCATAATGTCAAATAGCTTTATTAGAGAAGACAATCGTTCATATATAGAATAACTCTTGAAAAACTATCGTATAGCATATTTGCATCTTGCAGAGAGAACAGGATAAAGTAAATATGCATATACTTCAATAAAAATATTTTATAACGAAGATAGTGAAGAGATTCTATATATTTCTTAATTTGTATACATTCACTTGTAGGTACTCTGTACAGATAATTCCTGTAAAAGAAAAAAAAATAGGAATACGTAACACTATTGCCTATTGTGTCAGTTTTGGAGTTCATTTTGTCAGACGTTTATTTTTGCTTACCTTAAAAATTAATTATTGCTAAATTGCAAACAATATTATAAAAATTGCTTATGCTATCTGTTGGAAAACACTTTTTAGTTTGTACTTATGTTTTTAAAGTTTCATTTTTACCTTTTGTTTTAGAAATATTGTCTAAAGACAAAGTGATATGTCGGAATTGTGACTTTTCTCTAATTATTTTTAAAAAAATAATATAATTATTTTAGAGAATATATAATTGTTCTATATCTAATTAAATAATGGGACAAAATTCGATGCTTACAAAAATTATATTTGTAGAATTGCATAATTATTTTTCAGCAAACTGCATGCGTTTATATAGTAGTTATTTTTTAAAGTAATGATTATTTCTTTATTTTGTTTTAATTTGGATTTTAATTTATTTGTTACAGAATCATCGTAGCGACGTTGCAGATATAACTCCACTGTTGCGCATCGGATTGGTGAGTGACAATTTTTTCGATATAAGGAAATAGTTATTTTATTTGAATTTCAACATGTTATTTATTGCAAGTGAATTTGAGAAAAGTCCAATGAGCAAAATGTCTAAAATCGACGCATAAGACAACTTTAATATATCTTTCAGAATTCTTTATAAAATATCTTAAAGGTGTTTCTTAAAGAATTCTTAAAGATATTAAGAATTTAAGATCTTTAAGATATATAAAGTTGTCTTATGCATCGATTTTAGATATTCTGCTCATTGAGAGGTGGGTTGATGTGACACCAATCTAAATTTATAAAAGATAAACTAATTCGGGAGGGTAATTTGCTCGCAAATTGCGAGTTCTTATATTTTTTGAGAGTTATTTAAAACACAAAAGAAAACCAACAAACAATAGGACTAATGAGAAACAGCGCGGATTATCAAGCGTAAGTTTGATAGATTAAAAGATCTACAAAACTTGCGCTTAATTATTCGCGCTGACTTTTATTAGCCTTGGTATTTGTTAATTTTTTTGGTATTTTATAGATTGAAAGAGCCTATTTTAATTATATTATTGCTTACTGCTTATTTATTATTAGTATGATCGCGATTAAGTTATCCTACTAAGTTTATTAGCGATAGGATATGATTAGACATTGACTGCGTTCAGCAGAGAAAGCAGCTTTGCAACTGTTGTATAATTCTTCTATTTGATTGGTTTGTACATTTAAATCCATTAAAGAGCCAAAAGCAAGAAGCAATTGTATTGATGAATTTTACAACAGCCGAAAAGCTACTTTGTCTGAACAAACCAATGGACGTATTATATTTGCGGTGTTATTGCACATATATGAAGTAATGTAAGTAGGAATACAAGGGTAGAGATAGGTATCGCGAATAGGCACGAATAAATGAGAGTATGTAGGACGGTAATAGTATGGACTGTAGGTAGGGACTGTATAGATAGGATAAATATAGACAGGTAGGACTGAAGACGGTTATAAATTCTATATACATACAAATTATGCAACACGTTAATACTGTAATTAATTTTATTATAAATAAATGTATATATAACAATATTACATGTCCAGATGAATGTTATAATTATACTTACTTTTGTAATTTGCACAATAATTTCCGAAAACATGTTATGTATGGACATATTTTATATATAATGATATATAATTTTATATAAAATATGTTAATTTTTTATATGATTATGTATAATATATATAATTATATATGAAACATTTTTTCCCGGGTTACTAATTAATTGTACATTTACTGGAATATATCCGTATTGAATATCTGTTCAATACAATATATATATATATATATATATATATATATATCCATTTTGAATATTTATTCAATGCAAATAGCATTTATCTTGTAGTAAACCAAATTGTTGCGTAATCGATGTAAATTATACAAAATCGACGATATCTTAATAACAAAAATTGTTTAGTGATTTATTAACTTTGAAATATTTAATTTTAAATTTTTTTTTTTTATTTAGATTTTGTTCTGTATATCAAAAAGTCATTAATAATTTTAAGTAACTTTTTATTAAACTTTTTATTTGATGTTTAGAATAATCGTCAATTTTTCTTTATATTTAATATGTAAATTTATAAAATAAGTCATAAAGATTGGAGCTTTAACTGAGACAATTGTTAAATATTAGCTCCTTGCTTGCTTTTTGACATTATAGATCTTTAACACAAGTATATTTTAGTTAGAACAATTTATTATATGCAAAAGTCTCTTATATCGCTGTCTCTCGCGTCAGATGGATGCCAGTGATTACGTAGTTTATATAACCGATGGAAAGTTGTAATTATTTTTATCATGGAGAATTATTCCTCGTCGTGAAGTCCATTCGCAAAGTCTAGTTTAGTGTCTCTTCGGAGATTCTTGTGTCGGAGATTCTCTTGACAGAATTGGAATGCATCCCGGATTTTTTTGTCTGCAGTTAGATAGTAATAATTTTGTTAATGAGTCAATGAAAATTGCTATACATTTTAAAGTCAAGTTGCAAAATTAATTCAGTGATATATTTTAGCATACAATTTTCGCTTTTTTTGTTTTATTAAATGTTCTCCTACTAATAATAATAATGTTAGTAATAGTACTGTTTTAATAACAATAAGAATTTAGTATTATATGATCGATATGGATATAATTTGTTTAAATTCTAATTATTAAGTGAACAAATTTAAATTTTATACAAATAATTTGCTAATTTTTCGATGATTGGTCTAACAAAAATATGGTTACGAATGTGTATATTCAATTTTCTAACTGATATTTTAAAATCATTTTTAGGTATTGGACATCCCGCCATTGCAGAATATTTTTAATTATTAATATTTTTAGATTTTTTTATAATTTTATTGTTATTATTTATATGTGTACGTATAACACTTTTCTATGATAAAATACATGCAGATCTTATGAGAAAATACATGCAGGTCTTATATTTAACGGATATTGATTTTTATCGATTTACATAATTTTTTTCAAAATTTTGTATTGTCTTTTAACATTGTTATCATGATTACATGAGTTGAATTAAAAATGCGTGGGTACAAAAAATTCAAAATAAGTCGAATAGGTACTACTCTCGTATTAGCGGGATATTAATAATTGTAATTTTTGAAAAATAAAGAATTGTTAAATTTTATAAATTTTTCAGTATAAATGTTCTTTAATCTCATTATTACCGGGTTCAGCTCATCTCGTAGTTGGTACCCAACTTTTGTACCCGTACATAAAAAAAATTATAATAACGCGTGTATTTTATTATTGTTAAATATACTCCTTCGTAACCATTATTTCGTAAGAAAATTATTCCATTCTATTCATTTTTAATAAGTGATGATTTTTAGTGATGGGTGATTGAATATATTTTCTCACGAATTTTAATATTATATTAAAGAAGTGATAAAAATGGTAACTGCAATTGACATGTTACCAAAATTACTATTTCATTACTATCGTAAGTGATCTGAAAGATTTGGGATTTACAACCTTCTTTAACGAGACCGCTGGTATTTGACGGAATGTTTAATTTTTCTTTACGAATAGATATTGTAAATTTGACGTAGAAAGTTCATTCTCCACTGTGAAAATTACTCTTTAGTTCATTCTTCACTGTAAAAATTGCTCTTCTTTATATCAGATTCTAACTATAGCGTATCACAAGGCGGAGGGATCTTTATTCGTTTACATTATTGGGATAAGTTATCTTGAAACGCGATAAAAATGCCGTCATAAATATAATAATGACTGTGAAATGCCGTCATAAATATATTATGAATAATTCATCTAATTTAAATAAAAGGAGAGTCACTTAAAATTTTTAGATAAAATAATTATACATATTCTCTAAAAAAATAATTATATATATTCTAAAATAAAAATAAGAAAGAACATACGCAAGTTATTATTCGCACAAATCATATATTTAAAAAGATCTAAGCAAAAATAAATTTGTATAAAATTTTAAAATATTATTTAAATTACTTTAAAATTTTATACAAATTTATTTTTGCTAACATTTTTTTAGAGAATATATATAAATAAAATTTAAACAAAGCTATTAGAGGTGGCTCTGTAACGTAAAACAAAAATAAGAAAACGCATACAGTCACATATGCAAGTTATTATTCGCACAAGTCATATATCTAAAATATAATTACATCTAAACGTTTCGGTCAAATTGTGACTATCAGCACAATCAAGAGAAGCAAGTGTTAAAAAATATAATTTAGCACATTATGTATATAGGATGTCGCAGTACAAAATTCCAAAAATTAATCCTGCCTCGTAATCTCTTTAACATTGAAATTAAGAATTTATTCTTGCGTATGTAGCTGTATGCGCTTTCTTATTTTTGTTTTATGTTATCGAGCCACCTCTAATAACTTTGTTTAAATTTTATTTATATATATTCTCTGAAAAATTCTTAGCAAAAATAAATTTGTATAAAATTTTTAAGTAATTTAAATAATATTTTAAAATTTTATACAAATTTATTTTTGCTAAGATCTTCTTTAGAAAATATATATAGAGGAAAGTCGCCGATACTGACATAGATCTCCTACAGCGACACCCTCTTATTTCTTAGAAACTAATTATTGCACTTTATTAATACTAATACAATCATGATCTGTTTAGCTAATTAAAGAAATACAAACTCATAATTTGTATATTTGTGGCTTATTTCTATAACAAATCTATTGTATATCTGCAATAACTTGTAAACTATAACAAAAGGAAAAAAAAGAATTGCAGTGCAACATATATTTAATATAAATTTACATAGGAAAATTATGGTAACACGTTTGACTGATACATAATTATAAATAATTATAGACATTTTGGAAAATTTAAATTTGTGGAGATATAGATCTTGAAAAATATAAATTTGCAATTAGATACATTTACAAAGTATATACTCAGTATATAAACAATTACAAAACAAATCAAATGTATACAAATTTTTAATGTTAAATAAATTTGGGTATCTAACCTAATCTAACGATCTCATTTAATCTCCCTAGAAAAGACTATCTGATGATGAAGATATTTTATTAATATTATCTGAAGGAGACTTTTTATGATTTCGACTATCTTTTGTTTGACAAAATTCACGAAAAGACATTCGTTTACCATCTCGACCACCAGTTTCAAATTCGATGTCTGTTTCATCATTTATATCATATATATCATATTTTTGTTTTGATGTGGATTGGAAGGCTCTTTTGATTTTCATTCTTTTGGAGGCTTCTTTAACCTTCCTTTTCTGGTTCCTCATGTTTCTTTTGCTAGTCTTCATCTTGTCATTTTTAAATTCTTCTTTAGAATTGCCTCTATAAGTTTTCCATTTTTTATCATTTTTATTCCGATATTGAGAAATACATATTCTTGGAGGAGTCGAAGTATTTTCTGTCTTCCTAGAAGCATTAGGAAGTCTTGGCTTAAGCCAATTCATAAGTTTGATTGGTGACAGTTCAAAAGATAATGTAAAATGCGGGGAAGTCTTCCTGGAATTCCTGAAATATGTTTTGATTGGCTGATCCGGATGAAAGTTTGTTGTTTCAAATTGTAAGTCGGGAAAGCTAATGTTTTCAGATATTTGTTTAGGACTTATTTCTAGCTTCTGTAACGAAACGTGTGTTTTTTCATTGGCTTTATAATCTAAAACAGCAATTTTTTTTTATAATTATATACATTTTAAGCAGAAAGAATATTTCATAAAAAAAGATTTAATTGCAAAAGTATTTTGAAAGCATTAATTGATGTAGAGTAGGCCATTTTAATGTCCTCATTTTAATGTTCAATATTATGTAAAAAATCATATATAATTTAATATTTTAAAAAATGGAGATGAAACTTTGAAAAATCGATTTTAAAAAACTGATGACTTATTATTATGAGTGTCCTTCAGATAATACATTTTTTTACAGGTCTGAAACATTTTTCTGAAAAGCATAAAAAAATATTTAAATACGAATATTAAAATGGCCCATCCTGTAGATAAATGTGCACAAATAGAGATATATGTAAATAATAAATGATATACAATAAAAAAAATTAATTGATCAGTAATGATTAAAATAAAGATAATAATATAAGATAATTATTAAATATTATTATATAAAAATTAATTAGAACTGAAAAGAATTATTAAATAGTTATCAATAATTGTAATAGAATTTTAACAATTATTTCCGATAAACTATTTTACATAAAACATATACCGAATATTGTTTCATCTTCAATTACTTCCTCTGGATTTCGTATTTCCGATGGTAACAAATTCACTGGAAGCAGTTCATCTTGTAGTGCGATGTTATTCTTTTTTGAAATTAAATGTGATCTTTTTCTAAAGGACCCTAAAATTGGTGATTCCGACAGAATTTCTTCATATATTGTTGGTGCATCTCGAGTTTTCTCCGGTGTACTGCACGGATCTTCAAATAATTTTATGTGCTCGTCTTTTAAGGTGGATAGAGAACATATTGAATCTTCATTAATTGATTTTTCCGATTCGGTTTCCCATTCATTATCTTTGCTTTTTATTTGAGTGACTATTAGCTTTTTTTTGATAGTTTTTTTCTTGATCTTTAAGTTTTTCTTTTGCTTCTCTGTTATATAAAGAATACATTAGTTTTATAGTATGGATCTTATACAGTTAAATGTTTTTAATATTCAACAATTTGAAAATAAAAATATTTCTGTAGAAGATTCTAAATATATCTTTTCCTAACTTTAATTGACATTAACCATTTAAAGATTGATTGATGAATTCTATTGGTTTGGCTTCCCATTCGCTGTCAGAGTCTTTTATTCTCCATTTTATGTCTGATCTCCTTTTTTCTTTCGAATATCTTTTGTGCTTGTTTTTCAGAACTAAAATAAATTAATTTAAGTATTTATATATATTTTACAATGTAACATATTTATTTTAATTTTTAACAAATTGAAGATATCTTTCTAAAAACTTTTATTTTCTTTAATTTTAATTACATAATAATATAATAGATATTAGGTAATTAAAATAGGTAGATATACTTTTAATTGCTTTTGACATACTTTTAATTCAATTTGTTATTATAATAATATTATTAAAAGGTGAATTTTTAACTTATTGTTAGACGTCACGATTTTATTTCAATCGAAAAATAATTCATCTATATAAAGTTGCAATATAAAAAGTTGCAAAAATATAATTATGAATATATGTATAATAATTTTTTCTCACCTCGTATCAGTGACCCTAAATTTCTTGTAATTTTACTTCCACTTGATGAAGAACCTGTATCAATCTCAGATAAAGATATACTTCCAAGCTTTATTGGAAACGGTTTGATTGGCGTGCTTGAAAATACACTACTTATAGTAGCACGTTTATGCTTTTTATTTTTAACAGATGTGTGAATTATTTGTGACATATTACTGCAGATCTGAACACGTAATTAATATGTTGAAACACTTTCACAATTAATACTTTTGACTCTGATATCTGCGTTTGTTTGACGATCCATTCAGTGACTGAATCTTGTCTGTATGTGAGAAGTCGACGAGAGTCTCTCTATAGAGTTTCTCTCAAGGTTTGTACATAAAATCGTCCGCGGTCTCCTTCGCCATATTATGAAATAAACATATCGTGATTATACTGATTATTAAGAAATTGTTATTTGGCAATCTAATATTTAGATATATCATTTGGAAGTGATAAAAATGAGAAAATTTGTTATTCTATTACAATACGATTTCCCTTATATATTCTATACAATATGATTCCCCTAATCTGAGTATAAATGTATTAAAGTAGTAATATAAAAAAAACTAATAGTTTTCGATATTTTGTATCTTATTCTGGCATATATTGACATAAAATATTAACTCATAAACTGTATAATTTTTTGATAATATTACCGTAATACTTTTATGAACAGAATAATAAAATAAATTAATTAGTGGAAAGAAAACACATAATCGCTTTAAAAAGATATGCATGCAAAATACTTAGTGCAAGAAATATATATTTCCCCTAAACCTGATTTTTCCTAAAACAAATAATGTGAAAATTATTTCCGTAAAATATTTATTAATATTTATATATTAGGTGTTGGAATTAATTCGTAGCGTTTTTTAATGAAAGAATGTTATTTATTTCACATGAGCATTAAAAAATACATTAATGAAAGTACTTCCCATCACTTGTAAAACGCTACGAATTAATTCCAACACCTAATATGTTTATGCATATTTATATACATACATATTTTTATATTAGGTAAAAAGAAATCCATTATTTTTCCAATAGATGGCTTTAGTAATCTGTATTTCGCAACGCGCCTAATATATTCACTACACCTAATATATTCGTACACGAAAAATTTTTTACCAGGTGTGACACATATCTGTTTTTTTTTTTTCATAAAGTAAGTAAAAATAAGCGCCTGATTAAGTGAGTTCTAAAACTGACACAGTAAGGTAGTAGTGTTATATATTCCTTTTTTTTTCTTTTATAGGAATTATCTGCATAGAGTATCTACAAGTGAATGTATTATATAAGATATACTAGGATCTTTTTACTTCGTTATAAAATATTTTTATTGAATTATATGGATATTTACTTTATGCTGTTCTCTGCAAGATGCAAATATGTAACGCGATAGTTTTTCAAGAGTTATTCTATACGAACGATTCTTCCAATAGAAAGCTATTTGACATTATAAAAATTAAATCATGATCTGTTTTACAGACAGGTGTAGTGGTTTACACTGCATCCCAATTTTATATTTAAAATCATATTATGAAAAAACTAAGAGAAAAAATAATATAAATAAATATAAGTTAATTTACACATATTAATGCTCGTGTAATATAAATAAAACTGATTTAGGAAACTACAAGCATTTAGAATAACGTAATATTGTTAATAATATAGTCACTGTTATTTTTAAAACTACGCAATTTACAAAAGAAAGTCGTAAGAATTTTATTTTTACAATCGTAGAATTCGTTTTTAGTTATCGAGTTATTTATAATTCAATTAGCTAAATTGAAGGCACTTCAATATGTATCTCACTCTATTTAATATAAAAACTTTGTATACTATAAAAAGTATTGTTTAGGTTATATGATCTCGCAAGAAAGGCATATAATCTGATATTTTTCGATTTCGCTTCTGTAGATACGTTTTGTCTTTGCTGCTCAGTTTCCTGCTGCAAAATTAATATATATATATATATATATATACACATGTATATGTTACAAAAATGAAGACAAGTATCTATTCACACTCTTCCAAAATATCTTATTAAAATTTTTATTAATTTTTGGTTCCTACATAGGAAAAATATTGCCATCTTTTAGTTAGAAGCTCATTTTTAACATTATGATTCTCAGTTAAAAGAACTAATTAATAGAGTTCCGTGCATGTAATATTATAAAGCCGGTAATAAATAATTGATATATAATCAAATACGTGAAAAGATTAATTATTTTATTTTTTGTTTTTTATTTTCTATTTAAAAAATAACAAAAAAAAGACAAGCGCGTATTTAAAATTAAAATTATTTCAAACCATTTAAAGTAATGATGAATAAATATTTTAGTGTTTTTAAGTATCATATTGTCGATTACATTGTACAAATTCAAATTATTTTAAATTTAAAATACACATAAGTTGGACATTTCATTATTACTCTTTACACTGAGAAAAAATGCTATTGATTCAATTAAATTCTATATTACGGACTGTCACTAACATAAGTGATTAATTCATGTATATTTTTATTGACATGAAGACCTTGATTATTGAAATAATAATTTATGCCTTTATGTCAATAAAAATATGCATAAATTAATTATGTTAGTGACAACCCGTAATATAGATTTTAATTGAATCAACAGCATTTTTTTCTCAGTATATCGATAACTAATTATTAATTAATAATTTATTAAGAATTAATTTTTAATTATCTTGTTAGTATAGTACAATATCGTGTATTAAATTTAAAACAAGAATTAAAAGAATTTTTAACTTTTGTTGTTTTCATTTAAATATATCAAAAGTTAAATGCCAGTTTATCTACTTTATATTAGTATGTTTGAAAATGCTAATTAAAATTTTAAAGCTTCAATAAGATTATATTTTATAAAAATTAATATTTGCTCTAATGCAAATTAAATTTAAACTAAATATATTTAAATTATACGTTTTCCATAAATTCTCAACTAATATTTATTATATTTTTACAAATCTTTCATAATTAGAATGTATACAGGAATGTACATTGTGCTGCTATTCATATTATTCACAAATATGAAGGAACAATTACAAAGTTGCAAAGCTTCTGACGTAAAAGCTGTCAATAAATTTGAGAAGCAAAAATCTTACCAAGAAGAATTAAATAACATTAATTCCAAGATGCTTGATTGGAAATATAAATTTGAAGCGAAACTGGTGACAATAGAGAGTAATATACATAGAATAAAATTTCATCTAATATCAAACATTGAAAATGAAAGAAAACTAAAGATAGAATTATTGCGTCTTTATAAACAACAATTAGAAAACAGTAATTTTAATAAAATCATGATATATAACTTACTTTGCTTAATGGGTAAGCGATGCTACAATAAATATTATATTAATTGTAATTTTATTTTAACTCTTGTGTGCGATATGCGCGCGGCACAAAATTATTTTAATAAATTATTAGATGTTGGAATTAATTCGTAGCGTTTTTAATGAAAGAATGTTATTTATTTCACATGAGCATTAAAAAATACATTAATGAAAGTACTTCCCATCACTTGTAAAACGCTACGAATTAATTCCAACACCTAATATTTTATTGACAAACATTATACTTTATTACTTTTGTAGGAATTGTTATCATTATTCGTTGATACGTTGTATTTTTAGTAAATATACTTTTAAAAAATGCAAAGAGAACAAAAGCTTCTTAAAGAAATAAAATTGGCAAAGTAAAGAAAAGGACAACAAAAATGGTTTAATCATGCAATACATACATATATCTGAAAAGATTTTTAAATTAATATTCATAAAATTCATATTTTTGTGTTTGCAAAATATAATAACCACGTCGTTGTTTTTAATTTTGGCAGTAAAGATAGATAGATTATAAAAATTTGGAAGAACTATAATCTTGAGACAAATATTTATTAGATAACATATGTATGAATCGATTTAAATAATCTTTTTAATGGAAAATAAATTTTACATATTAAAATATATAATGAATTTTAAATAATATTTGTTATTATAGAATACTTCATTATTAATGAAACCTACTTCATAAATGAATTCAGTATTAAGAAGTTATTATAAGAACATTCGTGTATATACACTTCATTTGTAACTTTCTTTCTGAGTTATAACTAGTTTTCAAAATGAATAATTTTTATAATAAATCGAGTTCAACTAGAATTTTACTAAGCTGATACGATCGATTGCAAACATTTCAATATTTATGAATAATTATTACATATTTGATTATACATATATTACACAATATATACATACAGATTTTATTATTTTAAAATATTTCCAAATATGTATATATATTTCTTTACGTTTTATGACTTTTAATTCATACAGTCATTTTTATTAGTAAAACGGAGCATTTTTTAATTAGTAATCTTATCGTCAGAGATAAATATACTCGAGCGAATCTTACGATTTGGTCTACCATTTGTCAGTATTGTTTAACGAGTAAATAATGCAAAATTATTGACGCATTATCGACGTTTGTACGAAGCTATATTTAATTATTTTAACCCGGAAAAAAATGTTTCATGTATAATCATAAAACCATTGTAACATCAAAAAGATCATTTATTCAGTTTGTGAAATGTAAAAAATGGTATAATTTCTGTCGACCATTTGCATTCCCATTTGATAAATATTGAATTAATAATGATAAATCGAATATCCTCTTAATATATTGTTATAATTGGTTAATGCTTATAATATCTTTAATTAGTCTGACAAGTTCTGTCTTGTCGAGCCAACAAAGACTGAAATATCGTTTATCGCATTTGTAAATTATCGAGGCAATAATAAGTACTTCTATTTCGCCGAGTATACACAAGTGCAATTTTTCGAAGTCGCTTCGTTGAAGAAACTATCGTATCTCAGCGTATTTTGAAACATTCCTTATCTAATCGAGTCCACTCGATTGCTGAGTTTGATTGTACATATTAAATCAGTGTAATTTTTATCCCGCACTTGTGCAGACCTCTGCTCTTATTTCCAAATTAAGTTCTTATACTCGTTGTGCTCCATATGGAAGAACAGTTTGTGAATCCATTTGAAAATGACAATACGATACCGGATGAGGTACAAGAAAAACTTGCAAAGGTGATCGAAAGATATCAACAGTTGAACGATGAGGAAAAGAAGGAATTCCAAAAAGGCGCTTTTGATGTATTAACAAAGAATCTGCAAAAATCGAGGAACATGATTTTGCATACGTGGCTTGCATCGTACCAGTCTTTCTTTCTATTCATTTTCGCTGTATCGATTGTGACATTTCTGCTCGGTATATGTATATTTCTTTCTTTTCATATTCTTTGCAAATTTGCATAATATTTAAATTAGATATAATTACACTAATATTGTATTATGTGTATATTCCGTCTTCAAACGATTGAGAATTTTTTTATAATAATCAATAATAAATGAAAAAATTATTTATTTTATTGTTCAGCAAATTACACGAGTTTTTTGTTGAATTATCATATTTTTTTATAATAACCACTTTATCAGATGGTATTTTTACTATAACTTAATAATTAATAATAATTTAATAATTATTATCTTATATCATCTTATAATTTAATAATAATATCTATTATAAGATTAGTATTTATTAATAATAATAATTATTATTATTTAATAATAATTTTGTTTTCGTACAGTTATTGTTGCGCGTAGATTATATTGGCGCACAAAAGAACGAGAACAACGTCAAGAAGAAAAGAGAAAGCTAAGACAACAGAAAGCAGAGATGAAGAAAAAAAAAAAGAAGCAAACATAACGTACGATTATTTATGTTCAATAACGTTTTAATAGAAAAATTTCATTGACGAATAGGCAAACGGTTTCTTATAATAATGTTTCTAATAAATTATGTTTCTAATAAATTTGAAACATAAGTTTTACAATTTGAAAACTTTTTCTTTGACTAATTTTAATTTAGAAAAACAAACATAATAAGAATTGGCATGAAGAAGTATTTATTGAGCCATTTCGTTAACTTAACACTTATAATAACACGTATAAGATATACAACAAAGTTAATATAAATGGACATATACATTTTCGTTCTCAAAATATCAATATATTTTTCAACTGTTAAATTGTAACAGAAAAATAAACTGTATTACTAAATAACATACATTCATACTTATTTATAATTACGGTATACATCGAACTCTTCATAATTGATATCACACTATAAAATCGCCGTTACAAGTACAATTTTTCATGACAAAAATTATTATTGTTTGTTAAATAGTCAATGATTAGTTAATATACTTTTCGTCACATTATAAAATGTGTTATTATTTCATATCCCTCATATGGAAACGCACAATCATATAAACTGTATATTTCTTAATAAAATCTTAATGTATTATTTAACAGGCACTAGCTATTATATAATAAGCTGCATTGATATTTGTATAAAATTAGTATTGTAATATATAAGGAATCTATATACAATTGTAACTTTAAACATCATATTTTATGAAATTTTCAAAATTTCAGAATCTCAAAAATATTAGTATAAAAATCCCATTTTTTCCATACAGTCCGTACTTCCCGTAACGTAATGTCTATATTAATAAAATGAAAATATATCTTTTTCGTTTACTATGTCTCTCTTATTTCAGTTTATATCTATCTTATTTCAAATACTTGAAATAATTACGTCTATATTGGCACATTATTAATAAAGACACAAAAATTATTTTTTAAAAACTTGAACTAGTATAAATCTTGTAATAGTCAATTCTATTAATTGTTTTACAATAATAACGTCATTTTATTTTACTTAACAATATTAACATGTTAAAAGTTTATAAAAGCAAAAAAGAATCTATACATGTTTTAAACATAAATTGATAAGTCAACAAAAAACAGTAACAATTATATACAAAATTAAAATTTTCTACTTATTTTTAGCGTGGCACATATATCGAAAACTGATCGTTTTCATAAATTGTACTAAAAACGATATGTATAAATCTTATTTTTCTTTACATAATCTCTTATCTTTCCATTTCTTATTTTCTTTTGATTTTTACTGAGTACAATACATATATTATACCACATTAAATTTTTAAAATTCGCCGTTAATAATGTTATAAAATGATAATCGAAATTTTACATGTTAGTTTACATTCCAAAAACATACGCTTTTATATAACTACTTTATAATAAATTCAAAATATTCATAATTTCATAATATTTAAATATTTAAATGGCACAAAAAAAAGACTACGTTGGTTGAGGAACGCCCTTCGACTTTTTAGTTCTTAGTGCCCAATAGCAGAGAGAAGATTGATTGTTTCTCCCCTCGCTATAATATATCTTAAGTTTTGCGCGCGATCTGGTAATTTTCTATTATATATATCTCGGAAGATATTAATTAATTAATTAATATTCTCCAGGAAACATTAATTGATTAGTAAAATAACTTTATCGGTTTAAATTTTCGGGAATGGGTTACTAATTCAATCTCTCTGGATCTCTCCAGAGATCTACTTCGTACAGATTACAAATTTAAAATTCGTATGTAGAATGAGGGATCGAATCAAAGACTCAGTCACTTATGAGTTTGCTCCCATACGAAGCTACGCCATCCCATTTTCATCCCAATCGTGCGAATGTATATAAAAATCTTATATATATCTCGCCCTTACTAAAATAATGTGAAAGCTCGTAAACGACTCGTAAATGCTCTACAATAATGGATGGAATAATATTAAATTCTATTGTTTATATATAAACTATATTCTCTTCTAAATAAATTGCAAAAGTGATTATCTGGTTATCTTACATTCTTCATAACGGATATAATGCTAAATAAGAATTGTTTAAAATTGAGTATTTTAACTCAGTATAAATTCGATTTGTATACGTTTGCATACATTCGAAGGCCGGATATTTGGAAAGTTTGAGTGCTATGTATATACGCAACTTTTATATATATAATATATGACTATATGAGTATATTTCAACATTGTGTTGTAGATGTATGTGATATGCAAATAGATATAATTACCCAGAAAAAAATTTCATATATAATTATATATAATTATGTAACATGATTTAATCGCAATCGTCAACGAACAAACGAACTCTCTCGCGCGTTACTTCACCATGTATATATATATATATATATATATAGAACATTTTTTCCTGGGTAATATTATATAAAATTATAATACCATAAATGTAAATGTTATTATTTTTGTAAATGTTTATATATTTTATCGATTTTTCTGCTTCTTCTTTCTCTTTTCTTCTCTGATTATGTTGTACATATTTATTTATAAAAAATAATGATTAAAAAGAGAATTTCCAAAAATTATTCAAATGATCTTTGATTTTATTAATAATTTGTAACGCTCGCTAGCCGGATCTGAAAAAAATATATATTGGCGTTATTAGTCTTTCCAAAATCATCTTTTTCAAAATCATAAATAAAATTATAATAAAATAAAATTTACCTTTAATAGTCTCGACGAAATACATACTCTCGTCTTTCATGTTTGCTACTAGCTCGTCAGTGACCAACACGTGTATACCCTGTGGTCCTAGGAACAGTATTGAATGAAGTCGGTCGTGAGGCAAGTTTAGAGCATTGAGCAACTTGTTTGTGAGAGCGGTGCTCGTTAAACTATCGAGGTAGGCGACTCTCCAAAGTGAGCCATTGCTTTCCAACGAGAAATAGAGAGTAAGCTTCGGGGTCGGAGCCTTAGAATGCAATGTGTTGAACAGTCGAATGCCATCTGCCACGCCGCAGATCTGGATTAGATCCTCTCGGGACAAGCGTAAAATATCCGATGCAGAGAAACTTGCAAATGTTGATTCGAATGCGTTGAATCGGCTGGCGCGAAGCCAGGCGGTTGTCTGCGTGGCATTTGCGTCGGGTGATAATTCGGTGAGACATGGGGCACCCTGCGAGATTTCATATAAAGTTATCATAAAAAGCAATGTGGATTGGACAGCTCCAAATTTTATGCAATTATCCTTTTATATAATTGTTAACTTTATATTTATAATTTTTAGAGAAAACGCTTTTTTTCCAAAAATATATTTCTAGTAGCATGTAATTTGTTCGTATCTTACATCGAACTATATTTTTGAAAAGATTATATTTTTGAACAATTAGGACGATTGTATCAAATTTTGAGCTACCCAATTCACTTTTATTATGCATATGTAACATAAAATATTTTCTTTTTTATCTATTCTTTACTTTAAAATATTGAACAAAAAAATTCATTAATCGGAAAATTAATTAATTTTCTACAATAAGGATCTTTACTGTTTTTATAAACTCGATTAGTTGTTGCGGGGAAGTAGCTTTGTGTGCTGTCAAACTAACATCAGCTTCAATGCAAGGTTGATCTGGCAATATGGCTGCGGGCGATGGCAAGGCTGGCGCCGTTCCCACGTTTTCCTTCACGGCGTCTGAAGCCGGAACCAATGGTACAATACCAGAATTAGAAACCGAAAGTGCTAATGGGGCAACTACCGGAGAGGAATTGCCACCGATAGTCGTGCGTGTTTGTGGTGATCTAAAAAACGTCAAAGCCAATAGCATATTAATTACTTGTTAAGGTTTCTCTTAAAAATTTGAAAATGCAATTATGAAAATGCATTTTATAAAAATGCATTTTATAAAAATGCAGACATTTTATATATGTTAAATTATTGCATCTATCATTTGCAGTAACGTTATTATGAGGTTGTAATTATTTCCTTCCGGAATGTCGCGATGATTTTCTTGCTATATTTGTCCGATATACATAACATAAAAACGCATTTCAGATATGCGCATATTCGTATTCGTTGAGATACGTCATAAAACGTCAGCTGTCTTATTAATTGTGCATGCAACATAAATCAAGAACTGTTGACACTTATACGTTCAGTTGAACAATTTTACGTAAAAAAACGATACGTGGGAATATTCCAGATAGACGTTTCTCGACAAAAATCAATATCAAAATAACTTTTCCTATAATAATAAATTCAAAATAAAAATTTAAAAGACATAGTAAAAGTAATACTCACATGTTCAAAATGAGTTAACTTATTTGTTTGAATTTCCACAAAGCCAATTGATATAAATTTTCTCGCATAAAACAAGAAAATTAATTTCATGTAATTGATTTTTTATAATTTCAAATTTACACGTGCCAAATATAATATTACAATTATAATTGTATGAAATGGGCATGCATTGATGACTGTAATACATAATTTATTAAATTATATATTTGAAATCTCAAATTTTATTAGTTAAATGCGAAAGTCATGTAACACAATTTTAATATTATTTATTAATTAAATAACGATATAAAAATATAAAGTAACTTAAATGTTGCAAAGCATCTTCTTTAACCATGGCATTGAATTCAAAATAAGATTCAATTGGCATTTATATGTGATATTTAAGAAGTCATCGATACTTTTTATTGTAAGACTTTTTGCGCAAGAACGCGTTATGTTAGTATTGAATAGTAAATTAAAGTCTGTACATAACAGTAAGCTTACATCACGCACGTTACGTTATGATTTTGTTTGTGCGTTGATATAAGTTTACTGTTACATACAGGCTTCAGTTTACGACTAATATTTAACGTAATATAACACGCTATAGATATTTTTATGCGGACAGCTTTATATTGTTAAAGTCATAATGACAAATTATTTGAGTTATTTTGACCATTTCTATAAATCGTTCTATTACTTCTACTAATAAGTTATTATTTAAATTAAAACAATTTAATTCAAATTTAATTAAAGATAACAAAATGTTATTTAACAAAGGATTGGGATATCATTGCTCCTTTAATGTATATCCGCTAAGAACCTTCATTTTTTTAATTTCAATTTTTTTAATTTCTCTTTTTATTAAAGATATACAATATCTTAAAAAAAAAAAACATCAGCATATCCTTACGCAGAATGCCCCTTTAAATGAACTATCAGCTTGACTTTTTTGCATCCGTCGAGTTTCTTCATATCCCAACGCTTCCTTATCTGGAGACTGACTAATCCTCCTCGCATTATGTATCCTCTCTTCATTCGTGCGTTCGATAGGGCATGAACGAATTTAGCTACGACCTGCACGTGTGGAGGACCACCGCTCACAACTACTTCGTGCTCCAGAAGCCACGTAACAAATTGATCAAGCGGATAATGCGGCCGCCTGATGGACCAGCAGTTTTTCAAGTTCCAGTATTCCCTTGACATGACGAGTACAATCTTGTTACGATGACTGAACTAAAAGAAATTCTTTACGGCAAACTGTTTTTCTCTTTAAAGGCCTTCTTCCGACTCTTCACGCGTTCATTCATAAACGTGGTGCATCCGCATGCTCGAACGTCCAACCGTTCTCCAAGCGTCTTTCCATCCATTCGTGATCGATATTAGCGAGATACCGTTCTCGAATCTCCGTTCTGTCTTATTAATTCGAATAACAATTAATTGTTACAGTAGACGACCGTCCACATCGCGCGGCTGTTCGTGATGTAACGCCAGTCGATCAGTAATGCGGTACAATATTCACCAAATAATAATTAAAGTTGCTCGGTGAATTTGAATAACAGAAAGAGCTCCAGCTCAGCTCGACAGATAGGATAAGTTCATGTCAGTCGAATTGCATTTGTCTGCCGCAAACCGGATATTGCTAGTCGCTCGCCAACGTTTGTCCGCCAACGAACACTCTCGAAATTCTGATCTTCATACGTGGCTCCGGCCTCGAGTTGAAATCTCCGAGTCGTAATCGGTGTGTATTTTTTTTCCTTTTCTCTGTTTCTTATACACAAAGTACAAGTCACGTGCAAACACGTCGTCTTGCAATACTACTTGCAATCACTAGATATGCGGAATCCCGTGATCCAAAGAGCGGAATCTCACAATAAGATTCCTTAAAAATTTGAAAATTTTTCTTTTTTTGTTAAATGTAACTGGTTTACACTTCTTCACCGTTTATAGGCTGTTTATAGGTTCGAACTTTGTTATTTGTCTTCCATTTGTCTAATGCACCTCTATAAAAGGAATGAACTTTGTATTCGCGAGTCACCGAGCCTATGATGTTTATCTTCTTGACATGTGCATGCCACTTTGCATCAAGCCTAATTATAGTATAACATGTGTGCCATTGCACGCAGTTTTCTATTGCCTCATAAGACACTTCGATGTGTGAAATACATCCACTGTTTCTTCCTCCAAGAAATTCTCTCTATGTATTCCGAAGTTATAAATCTTACTACTTTTTATAACACAGAGACAAATGTTGAGATTATTAGATGAACTCACAATCAGTCCTAGAAACGATTAATGCTTCTTGAGTTGCGCAATTAATCTTATTGACGTTTCCTGATGCACGATCTATATAAACGGTTACAATAATCTCCTTGTTTTTTTCCTCTCAAAACTATCAATAGATTTCACGAATTTAAATTGAGCTTCCTCGAAATTATATCATTTTTCTTGAAAAATCTTCGTTTCACTCAAAATCTCTCTCTTGTGCTTATGTCCCCTTGATTTCTCAAAATAAAATTCCCATTAGTCGGGAAAAACAGGACATGCCCTGATGATGACAATACTCAATTTAACCGCCCTGGCGTCAGCTTTTCGGCGGCAAGGCTGCTCGTCATCTGAGGGGATGATCCTGCCGCGATAGGAGCACGTAGATAGCCAGGATATCACGTGTTACCACGAAGTTTAGATGATCAATCAACGTAACTAAAAGTGCGTGCGAAATTCTTGCGGCTGACGAGGTCATTCCTGAACTGTACTCACCCACGATATATCGACTCAATGTTTAACTGCACTTGAAGAAGACCACTATCGCCTGAAGAAAATCGCTCGATGCATCACACGTGGTTGTTATTAAACGCGGCCGGGAGCTGTCATAAGCTATCTGTCACAAGTGATCTCGTCAGCGGTTTTATTGCATGACTAATAGTTGATTGATTGCGTTACACTTAGTTCCTCGCGAAGGGAACCACGGATATGGGACAACAAAGTAGTTACTTGTTTAAAAGACAGCGTAATACTAAGTCGCCCCCGATCACGATGCAATTCGGATACATCAACAGTGCGAGGATGAACTGTTCCGATCAGCGAAGCTAACACCCCTTATACGGTCGCCGAGCACATTATTTATGCTGGCAATCCCGATCGATCCGCTTCTTGATGGATTCAGTCACCGCTTCGGAACCTTGTCGCGTATACCGGAATATACCGGACTAACAATAAGATTAATTCAGTTATCTCGGACGATAACTTTAGCCCCACTCTTCTCTTCTTGCCTGGCACTACACAAACCAGGTGACTTGTTCAAATATAACGAATTAACAAGCTTTAGTTTATACAAATTTGTCAAGCGAACAATCAAATCGCAAGTACAGAAATTTTGGAGATCTTCCAATACAACAAACTTCAAAACTCTACTGGTTTCCTCTTCATTTTTAATCGTCTCTTATCTTTAGAGGCAATTAATTCTCCGTGGATCGGAGCACTAAACAAAGATGCAGAATTCCAAGAAAACCAATCTGCGGCTAAACCGAAATAACGCCGAAGAAATTAAATCTTTCTCTCCGAGAGCTTTGCACTATGTTGAACGCTTCGAGCGAGAACAAGTTAAAGACTACTGCTTCGGACTGGTACCGGTTCTCGCGCATACGATGCAACTGAACGACTGCAAGCTCAGTCGCTTTCTTCCCGAATGATGCCCGGCGGAGTCACTTCAAGGTTCCTCGTGCGAGCTCGGTGGGATATTGATTCCCAATCCAGGCAGAAGAAATTATACACTTTTTTCGTCACCGGTGGTAGCAAGGAAAATATTGATTAATAAATGTCGCACGCAATTATGCGAATGGCACATGTCACCGTTTACTCGTAAAATAAATACGTGCTCAGCAGTGAAACTTGATCGCAGTGGTTGTCATTCCGATTCAAGAATACGATCGCACGATATCTAACTTTTTTTGCGACCTGGACGCGCCTGAATGGATTCAGCAGAAATCGATACGCGGCTACGTGCAATATACAGTGCTCGGAATTTATTCGCGTGCCTCGTATCTCTCTTTCGCAGAATATCTCTCCTTCTCTTTCTTCTTCGGTCTTTGCCGGTTCTCCAACTTCCCCTCCATCGAGAGGCTCGCCATCGGCGGAGACAGGGACGCCGGCTCGCGCCAGTTCAAGCCAGTTTGTTGGCGGCGATGCCCGACGTGTACCTCCGTGTCCCCCACTTCCCGTTCACCACTACAGAGGAACTCTTGATGGAGGCATAACCACCGCCACTATCCTTCACCAGACTAAACTCCCACCCAGTCACGAGCGGCCTGCAGAGCTCTGACAACGTCGCAGTAGCTTCTGGTATAACCGAGAAATGCATAATTCTCTTTGGACTCCATTCTTTATCTTGATAAAACAAGGAGTAAAAGAAGAATAATAGATGATATGATAAAAAGACAGACATTTTTCAATTCTTTTCCTCGGAAAGAAATAAAAAATCGATAGCTTTATTTTCTTGTCTTTTTCCTAATTTTTGTAAGAAAGAGAACGAGAGAAACAAAGAAGAAACTTTTCCCTGTCATACTTTCGAAATATCTTCACACAAATATTCTCCGTGTTCTTCACTAACTTCTTTATTTTTTATGTTCATTTCTTCAATGTAGATTAACTTTAATCTTAGTTTAACTTACTCTTTATCTCTCTTTCTAATTCTTTCTCATTCTCTAAAGAATGAATTACATTAAGATTAAAACTAATCTACATTGGTAAAAATGAATATTACTGCAACAAAAAAATGTTCTTCTAGCTTTGCTTTTCACTGATCAATTTTTATCCGACAATCCATTACCAACAATATGTTAGAATAGAAAAAAATGTAACATATTCGTTTTTATTTCCGAGCTCTTTTCATTTCAATCAAAAACAATCGTGAGTAGATGATTTTTTCACTACGGTCACTATGCAATTCTATTTTCATGGGTTTGTCATCTATTTCTACCTGCGCCATAACACATCGTGAAGGTCGTGGTAATTGCTTGAATTTATGTGCATATAAATAACTCGTAGTGAATAGGATTTATTGGAAACATACTGCTATTTATATCCTTGAGACAGGTACTTGTAGAACGCGCGCCATATGATGCAAAGACTTGCCTGACTACGTGTTTCTCAGCACGAATCAGCAAATCGAGACAACGGCAAAGGTATTAAAAGAGAGAGACTTATCTTACTGACTCTCATATTATGTCGATGTAAAATGTCGTTATTGCTGTAGAATGTCGTAAGTCGGACCAGAAATTATAAAATATCGCTGGGATAAAAATAAACGTTTAAATATACATATAATAATATCATAATGTTGCAATGTTTATTTTTGCACGTCGATATTTTCAAAGGAAGCAAAAACGCCACTGATCGACACAAAACATTTAACTTATTGTGAGACGAATGATTCATCTATGTATAGTTAAGTGGGCTCAAAACCCGCCTTATCCAGAATCGACTAGTTGGCTATTTGTACAGTAAGTCGTCGCGAGCAAGTCGGAATTCATAATAAGATTTTCATAGGTTTCTCACTGCTCTCTAAAGATACTCAAATCAAATATACAGAAGCGCTATATTAATGAAAATAAAATTCGCGATATTTTTATCTTTCACTAATTTTTTTGTTGAGTGTATAGTTGAATTTAACGTATAGATCTCTTGCACAAAGATATAAGTCTTAAACTTCTTTTTGCAAGTATCACTGAATAATTCTGTGAAACTTATTGATTTTCAGTTTATACGAAAAGTCTTATATTTCTAACAAAACGTTTAATTTTTTTGCTATATCTCTAGGTTAAAAACTTAGTACTAATAATCTTATAAATATGATAATAATGTAATAAATAGAAAAAAATACAAACCTGATATAAAAGTCTTAATAATATAAAAGTTTTAGAAAGTTTAAAATTATTCTTTTACAATAAGCAAATAAAGAAAATAAACATGAAAAATATAATAAATATCAAATTAATAATATCAATTAATTATAGAGGCAATATTGTCCATAATTATATTTTTTATTTAAATAATCTAATATCTTGGTATTTAACTTAATCTAAAATATGTAAATAATCTTAAACAATCAAATATGATTATTTAACTCTCCAATCTAGACATTTCGCGACGTTAATATTTCCATATAAAAATAAATCAGGATATCATTGCGTTTATTTTAACATAGAATAAATTAATAAAATACTGCTGATACTGCTTCTGTTGAATTATGCATAACCGAACGTAATATATTATAAACTGCAAATCTTTACGCATTTTTACGGAAAATGTTATTTCAATATACCTGTTCTATAATGATATTCAATAATTTATATATAGCGTATTTTATTTCATAATGTTTTCATGCATGTACGTTTTTTCCCGCATTTTTCGTATAATTATATTGTCAATTTGTTACCGAATTGATTTTTTATTTATTATAGAACAATCGATTAAAAATGCTTAAAGAGAATTAATATAATAATCAACTTACATTGCATCTGTTGAAGCGTACGGGCTTCCACCATTCTGCGTCGGCAAGTTTGAAGGCGATAAAGATTCCAGAGGAATCTATAATAAAAATTAAAAAATATTTTTATTTTTAAAGGTTTTAATTACGATACTTTTTCTATTTATTTTATTTATAAGAATTTTTGAAAGCTTACATCGGAGAGGACGGTACAGTCGTAGCTAGGTTGATATTTGTCTTGTTCATGAGGAGGTCGTCTCAATATCTTGTCACGATCTTGCTTGTGCTTACGGTCCGCTCCCTTTAATTTAAAGACTTTCACCTGACATGAGGCTGCATGCAAACGTGGTCCTCCTGGTAATCGAGTCTCTACTTGAATTCGGAAGGGAACGCCTTTCTCGCCACCATGCTTTTTCGGTGTAAACTCAGTACTTATGCAATTGACCTACTCGCAAGTACAAATACGTTTGCAATATAAATAATCTCCATCAATTATTATAAAACCGCTAAATATATAAATAAAATATACAGAATAAGAATTCCTATTCAAAAAATACGAGAAAAAATAAAATAAGGAATATTAGGATATTGACTCTGAATATTCTTTATTTTATTTTTTCTTATTACCTATTCGATAAATATCCTACCAACACAAAACGTCTTCAGGATGTTCCTGAATACGTCCTGAATATCTATGGGACATGTTTAGGATATTATACTAAGATAAAAATTTTAGACTATCTTTAGCTCTAATAAATAAGCGCCTAATGTCATAAACACTTCCATAATATGTCTTAAGCATCTCCTGAGAATATCCTATGGGTGTAGGCTATCAAATGAGCCTTTCATTATGCCCTACATACGTTCACAAGACATAAAAATAAGAAATTTCAAAGATGTCCGTCTATAATCCGTGGGATCTATTTTTGGATTTTTCTAATATTCTGGGTCTGTCGCTAGATGGTGTCGCTTCTCGCATTTAAAATTTACGTCACAATCTTTACATTGTTAAAAATGAAACTGTACTATTAAGTTACACAAATTAAATTTAATTTTACGACATTAAATTAAATTTAATATATCTGCAACTGAAAAGTATATTTGTGTACATGTACATGAAATTTGTGTACTTTTCATAAAATTTTACGAAGTTTAGTACATTTTTTATTAAATTTTATGTAGATTTGCATGAAATTTAATACAAGTAAACGTTAAATTTGAGTTACTTATAACTTAATTTTCATTGACAACATTAAATATTCTTAGAGTATATTTGCTTGAAATTTGCTTCCATTATATGTAACGGAAGCAAATTTCTTTTTTTTTAACCAAGTATACGTAAGCTACATATCATAATTATTTGTACTAAGTTTTTGTATGTGCTTAGTGCAAGGCATGATTGTATTTTTTTTTTGTATCAACGATATTAACGAATATAATATTTTGGAAAATATTCCAGTCTCGCAAATTCAGCACACTTCATCCTTGAGATATCTTGCCATCGTCTTTAAGATGTCTTTAGGATATCTCTTGGATGCCTGTTGATATACAAAATAATAGAATTGTTCCAAGGTGCCTGGATGAACTTCTTTAGGATTTGGATGTCCTGTAGATGTATGTAGGACATAATAAGGCGCTCATTTCATAATCCACAGGACGTCCTATGAACGTCCCGTTCAGATGACAGGACGTCCCTAAGCTGTTAGGGTACATCTTAGGGAAAATCACATTTATATATATTGGATTTTTATTCGTGAAATAAATTCGTAAATTTTATAATTTTTTCGTCGAATTATATACAGAATATAGCTACGCAAAAGTGAAAGATCAATCGCGTTTGAAAGAATTAGGAATGAAAGGATTCGTTAGCAGGGATCAACATACTTTAATATAAACGCCGACTTCTTTCGTAGGATCCCACATAAACTCCACGCTGTTGTTGGACGGCGATGGTTGACAGACATCTACCATACCATAACTGAGAGGAACGTCAACCTCTAGTAATCTCTCTCCCGGTCTAGCGCGTTGCCAGGCCAACATCTGTTCACGTTCTGTGTATTGCAGCCGTCGCTCGTGGAAGCAAATGCGAATCGTCGACTGGAACAGAAAAGTCGAATGTCCCTACAGAGGCGTTGTAGCACCGTTTGGGTGTCTCACATCTTTCGAACGTCGAGGGCACGTCGTGAGCTCATGCCGACCATGTTAACTTGCATTTATAATTGCGAATCATCTATATTTTAACCTAAGACAAATCGATATAAAAGTATTACACATGTCTTATAGTTTTAAAAATTGGAAAACAGTGACTAAGACTAAGTTAAATCGAAATTAAAATTAATCTATATTAGTGAAAACGGGCATTAGAGTTTTATTTGTATAATTATTAACAGAATATTAATTGTATACAATTAAATACATCTGTATTATAAGATTTAAAACATCAAGCAACATCGTTAACGAATCAGGCAATGATTACGTCATTAGTTGCAAATGAAAGTTATGCTCGCATATTATTTGTTATATAACGATTTATTGAGGAATTTATAATTTGATTACTAGTTAATATGGGATTATATATACAAATTGCTTTACATTATTTTGCCATCTTAATTTCCTAAACTAGCTAAAGACTAAAAAGAATCTGCGGTCTACCGAATGATCTGCACCAGCATGAGCTCGCTTGTTTACCTCGTGGGAAACTACCAAAGCGTTTTTTAAGATGCTGCTACCCAAACATTAGAAGCATCCAAATAAGCATTCTTTCGTATTTAAGAGTGATTAATGTACCTTTAGAATCTTTCCACGATAGGCAGACAAATCGCCTAATTTTTTCAGTTTGATCTCATATGATTGCCCCTGATTTAGATATGTCAGCGTTTCTTCATTAACCTTAGTGGCAATACTGGTAGCGGCTGCTAAGACGTACTGAAAACTGAAGGAAGACATTTCGTGTTAAAATAAAAAAATTAAGACATTTTTATTCTATTATAAAATATTTTACTAAAATAATATAAACCTTTTATCGATTGAAATGCTAGTAAAAGCCTTGAAATTTCGCTAGTTACTTTAATTAAAAACATGACGCGAATAAAGTGATATAAATCTTTGTATAATTTGTATAATATCAATATAAATATTATATTACTCGTTTTTAATAATTAATTAATATTTAATTAATTAATATTTATTAATATTTAATTTAACTCACCGGCAATCTTCGTTCAATTCGTTTCCCTGCTGAGAAGAAGAAACGTGATTGGTCGCGGTTGAAGTTGGCGGGTACTCCTCGTTGGAGGAATACAAGAGTTGGTGGAGACTAGCTGCGGTTTGTCCATTGTTGTTGCTGTCGGCTTCTACGGAACCGACATTTCCATTGCTAGTCGGCACTGTATTGATCGCCCTTTGCGATACATGATTTAAACTGAAATAATTCATAAGATACAAATATTTAAGATACGTTAAACTAGTTAGATTACCGATACCGCATATCGCTGGTTTTCGCATGAGAAAAGTAGACAGAAAGTTTTGCCTGACTTCAACGTTGCACCCGCAATAACATAATCACAAATGAAAGGCCACTGAACGTGTCTACTACCAGACGAGTGATTTTATCATTCGTCTAACCAGCTGATACTCGACTTTCTGAACTCTCTTCATATTTTTTTATATATTCTATATATTCCACATCAAACGTGAAGAGCAACAATGTTCCATGATTAATATCGAGCCACTCACTATAAATTAAAGAAAAGTGACGGCGAGATGTTCAAATCCACGGGTGTTCTCATTCTGGTATTCAGCAGAAATTTCCACTTAATTAGATAGAACGCGCATAAGTCCGTGCAAATAGTCATTAACGTAAAAAAAACTTGTTATTTATGTACAGAGATCCATCATCTTGAATATTACGTCAGCTCTTGCCCCGACTTCAACGTTGCACTCGCAACAACATAATCACAAATGAAAGGCTACACCGAGCATGTCTATTAGACGAATGATTTCATCATTCGTTTAATCAGCCGATACTCGACTTTCCGAACTCTCATCCAGATATATCTTTTAAATGGTCTACATATTTCACGCCGAGTACGAAGAGCAATAAGATCACGGGCCGACCTCTTACAATTTCATCTTCTACTCATTACACATTGATATGATGAGCCCGCATGATTCATATGACGCGATCCGGTAGTTTTCCCCACTTTTTCATTTATTTGGATAATTAGTCTTAGATAACAAGTTCGCAGGTAGATAACGACTCGGACAGCAATTTCTTACATGCGCCGTCGAAAAGAAAATAAAAGTTTACATACAGAATGTTACTGTATCACTTAATTCAATATCATTTCACGATTCTATAAAGATATTTGAGATTTAGAAGATCATTGAAAATATATATAAGAATCATTTTTCTTTTCATTCAAGATCATATCACTATTCCGTCTGCAGAGCTCATACTGCAGTGTTTCTTTCACGCGCACTGCGTTATCCATTGCACAGAATTCTATTCAATCCCACTCAGAGAATCTCCCTTCTCAATCTTTATACTAAAGTCGCAAACACAGGATGAGATATCGATTCGCGATTGACGTTTATGATCGGCGCGTCGCACGGCCAACTCCATCTTTACGGAGCAAAACGCGCGATAAACACGCGCATAAGAGAGTAAGAAGTCTGACCCGAACGCGAGCGACTTATGCTCTCGATAGCCGCGAACGGGCGCAACGATATAGCCACTGTCTTATCTTTGCAACCGTGTCTTTGCGGGGGAGCCGCGCGTGGCAAATTCCGCTCGGAATACTTTTTACCCCCGTCACCCCTGACTGACCTCGAGGGAGAGATAATGTCGTCCTCTTCCTATTGTAGTCGTAATCGTAGTAACGCCAGTTATTATCATTGGTACCGCACGCTTCTATCGTTTCAATAAATAAACGATGTTACGTGAAAATGATCCAATTAAGAATAGGAAAGAAGAAGATGGTTATAATTATAAAGTGAAACCCGATTGAAATATTTAACACTATTAAGCAGAAAAGGCCATATCCTATCTACTAATATTTTTGTGTGAATCTTACAATTTTCAATTCAAGGATTCAAATGTAATTGAGTGAAGTTTGAACTCCACGTTTTCAAATTAATTTCTCAATTATTAAATTATAAGTGAATTCTCTCTTACATGATAGTGTCGTTCCAAAAAAATAATCTTAACTCTTAGTATACACGATGACTTTAGTTCTTTACTATACACAATGATCGTTCATGCTTCGAGTTAATTTTTATCACTTTAATAAATGTATAAAAATTATTAAGTGATTTATACTTCAACATCTTTAGAAAGTACTTATAAAGTTGTTATTTAAAGAAAGGAATGGACCATTTACTCAAATCCTAGTATTTTAAAGAAAAGAAATGCGCAGAAAATGGCTTAATCATATATACTAAAGATTAATATATAATCTCTGGTGACTTACTTGGGATTGTTATGTTGATTCTCAGGCGAAGGCGCCTCCTGCTTAAAGACTGTTAATGATGGTAAAGTGAGGAGGGCTTCGCTGGAAAAAGATAGAAGTTTTTATTATATCATATTTTTATACTTCTTTTTTAATTTTATTCGCAGAAATATGTAAAAGAGTATAATCAAAAATTATATTCAAATTTTTAAAATATTCTTTCAATAACACGACTCAACGCATATTTTCTAAAAGTAATATAGCGACAACAAAATCTTATAGCGCATAGTGAATTTTAAAAATAATTTTGAACATTGTCATAATAGCTATTTTTAAATCTTCAACTTCTTTCTTAAAAATATTTAAGAAACTTTTGTATTGTAAATTTCTTTATCTTTCTTTTTGTCTTTTTAAATTTATAATATATGATTTTTTCTAAAGATTATTTCATTAAAATAGTATTTAATTCAAAATAATATAGTATTATAACATATTTGTAATAATTTCATTTACCACTATAATAATAACTTATAAGTAATTCAGATAAGTAATTCAGAATTTTTTCTTAACAAAACGCGTTTGTTATATTGACGCACAATGATGATTATGTTATGGTGTAAAGATTAAAAATTAATGTCAGCTCATCTTACAACGCACCGAATGTAGATATACGCGCGATAAGAAAGAAATAATTTGAGAACCACTATGATAATCGAGAGTAGTCGAGAGTAGTAAGGTCAGCGCGAACTGGAATAAACTAGTGTGCAATGAATTTAATCGGTGCGAAATATTTAATATATCAAGTCAAATATATCACTGAAATTTATTTACAATCGATATTTATGTAACTAAGACACGAAGTAGCTTATCACGTAAATTGCACGTTTGTTATAATTTATGAATAAATTCTTCTGGCAGCTCTTTGAATATTAAATTTTCGAATCGCAAATAATATATACATAAATCTTTTTTTTAATAGAAAACAATTAGCTATAATACAATTTCATGAAATTACTTACCCGATTTTTAAATACTGGTGCATACCTTTATTTATAATTAAATTATCACTTTATTTTTAAAAATTTTGAATAAAATAAAATTGACAGAATATTCTGGTGGAAATCACTTGTAATCCTTTTGACATTGAAACACGAGAATTTATCACAATTTTTACAGACATTTATCGAAAGCACATACTAAAAATGATATGTATTCAAAGTCGCTTCCAAGTAATTTTATATCTTGTCTTCACGTGTTAAGAGATATATTATCACTATTATATATATATATATATATATATATATATAATGCTACATCTACTATTACTTTTCAATGACTTAATTTTTTATTTTGATTTAAATATATTTTTTAAAATCTTTTTTATTTTTGATAATATACTTATATTCGTGCTACGTTTCCACCTATTCTAATAAGTAATAAACGCGTAATTTCAACTAAGTACTAATAGAACGATATCGTTACTGACAATTCTCTTCTGATAATTTGATTAACAATACAGCGAATCTCGCGACGATTCCAGATAATTGCGGCTCAAAATTTTTATACAGGGCTAGTGAACGTGGAATGCACAATACGTAAGCAGCCAAAACTGCAAAGGTGACCAAAGTAGAAATTCATTGAATTATATTTGGACATACTACAAATGCAACAAATCGTAGCTTCTTAAATGCGTCAGCGTCTTTTAAATTATTTCCTCTATTATTCATTTTCCATCAATATACATATGTATTAGATTAATTTTAAACTCTTATGTCTACTCCATTTCTAAGTGCAGATTAGCCTTAATATCGGTTTAACTTGCTTCTTATTTTTTTCAAGAATTAGAATTTCATGAAAGATTAGAGCTAATTTGTATTCGTAGAAATAAATATAAGAGATAAAAGATAATCAATATCAATAGAAATAAACAATAGAGAAAGATAAATAATTGAGATAGGAATGGACATTATGTAACTGTAACTCCATCCGTGTCCATCTATATTCATCTGTAACTGTAACTTAACTTAGTTACATTTCTCCCAATAACTAGTAATTTAACAATCACTTTTAGTTACTTTACATTTTAAACTTATTTATCAATTTAATGTGATTGATTAAAATCTGAATACTGCTTAAGGATATGATTCACTACAAATGCTTCGAAGTATTTTTTGATTGGCCAGTATATTGTAAAAGTAAATTATTTTTTTTCTTTGATAGCCCTAATGATACTGATGTCACTCATATTGTTCTGTCATAACAGAAAAGTAACTGGAAAATAACTGAAAAATTACTTTTTTAGTAACTGTAATTATAACGAGTTAATTTTTAGTCTCGGTAACTTGAAACTGTAACCAGTTATTTTTGAAGGAAAAAAACTGTAATTGTAACTAGTTATTTTTACAAAGTAATTTTCTCAACCCTGTGTATATATATATATATATATATATATATATATATATATACACACACACACACACATACACACACACACACACACACATATATATACACACTACTGAGATGGCAAAATTATTTTTGCACGCGGGCGGCCAACTCTTCGCACGCTTCTGCCTTAGGAGATATGCTGGCACTCCATCAAGAATAAACCGGTTGTATGTACACCTACGAACTGGTGTGCTAGTCGGTTTCTTACCGGTTTGAACCGTGCCGAACGCGCGTCTTCATTCATGGACACATCTGTTTTTTTTCCCGCACGTCGTAACTCTATCACGTTTATGTATTCATGTACGATCAGCTGATACGATCGATATGTAAGATCAAGATTTGTTATCTCTTTTTTATTATATGTTAGAAAAGTTTCTTTTCATAGCAAAAAATATATTTTTTCAGATTGTACAAAATTGCATTAATAAAGTTATTGCTGTAAGATATGCTAATCACGATAAAAAATACTAAAGAAATTTTACGAATTATTATACTATTGTATTTAAAAAATGTAAAAGGTTTATGAAATATATATAAAAACTATTTCTCATTTATTTGAAAAATGATGCTCATACACACACACACACACACACACACACACACACACACACACATATATATATATATATAATAGTATGCCTATGGACTTTCAATGTCCTTCATAGCGTGAATTTATGATACGCATATAGATATATTTTCACGATAAGGTATGTGCATATCCATTTTCGCTGTATGTTTGTATAAAATTATCCATGTACGTGGATATAAAATAAAAAGATATCGACTATAAGTCATAACTTTTTAAATTTATTACGACAAATAAAATAAACTAATAAAATGTAATCATTTACTTAAAAAGCAGAAATTACGCATGTATTTTTTATTTAATAATTTAATTATAAATTATTCTAACTATGTATACACTGTCTTTATTCTTTTTTATAAAAACGTGAAAATATGAGAGAAATTTTACGATCTCCACCGCTCCTTTTTCGTTTGCATTAGATGCTTCGTGTACTCGCGCACGTGCGTTGAAAGCGATACACCAATACTCGTTGCTGCCGACCGGTTTGATTTTCTCGTGTCTCCGGTGCGACGTAATGCCAAGAACTGTGGCCAGTTTTAACCGGATTCTAGATCAGAGCTGGCTGCCGTTTCGTATGAGTTTCTCTTGTTCGGCAGAAGCCTGTGGTACCGACATGAAGCTCACTATTCGCGCTCTGTCGACGGATAGCTTTCGACATATCATTGAGTCATCGAGTAAAATCGATATATAAACATTTTACTATAAATTTTTGCGGAGCATTTTTTTTTTTAAGATGTACCACATGTACAATTACGACTATTGCTATCAGTATGTTAAACTAATTTTTTTCTTATTATTAGTGAAAATTTCATTGAGAAAAATGCTAAAAAATAGTGTCACATTCATCCCAATTTGTTAGAAATAATGGACATATCTTTCCAAAATTTTTCCAAGGCATCACTTACCTCATATTAGTGTAAGAGGCGACAGCTGTTGCAAGATCAGATGCCGCAAGAGCAGATAATGATCCATCAAAATCAGCGGCAAGGTGTTCAGCGAGTTCCTCCACTTGCGTGGACCAACCTTGACCAGAGCCATTGCTTCCAATGGATCCTGAAATATAAACCATACAAATTTCATGAATCTGATTTTTTTAAATATTCATTTTTTTTCTTTTACTTCGTCATCCTTTATTTTAGCGTATTAAACCAATGGTACATAGAAAAACTTAGTACGCAAATAAACATTTTGGATTTATTACGACTTACATTGTTACTTTAAGTTTTCTATGATAAGCTGATTTCACTTATTGCTTGCGTATTACTGTTTAAGTTTTTTGTGTGCTATTGGCTTTTGTGTCATATAATAAATTATAAATGTATTAAAATATTTAAAAGATATATATATATTACAATTCTTATTTTTGATAGGAACAATAATATAGATTTTTTTCATTTTGAAAAAGAGAGAGATAAAGAGAGAAGAATTTGCATAACAATATTTAATATAAAATTTAACTTCTTTGTAATACTACTACTATTCTTTACTTCGGCATCTTCATTGCGCGTTTCGCCCTTTTTTGAAACAACTATTCTTATCTAGAATAATCAACACACAGTGTGAAGCTCTTCTCGTATACGGCATCGTACCGCCTTGAGCGCCGTTATAACCAACATGAAGCTGTTGATGCATCGTGGTCGGCCTATCTTTCGTTTCCTGGATAATGTGACGGCGCCGACTCTTGGTGATGATGGGGGGATAACGTCGACTTTGCAACAGCGATACCCTGGATCTATCGATCTCACACCACTTCATCCTATTTTGGTCCCGATTGAGGATCGCACCCGTGCAATAAACACAACACTAAAACTACGTGCATACACCTTCACAAAGTTTCGCCAGTATGGCGAACTGGTATCAGGCTTCTCTCTTTCTCTCTCTCTCTCTCTCTCTCTCTCTCTCTCTCTCTCTCTTCTCTATCTTTCTCCCTCTTTTCTTGGCCAAGTTAATCTGCGTGATACATTGCGTGCGTACACATACACGACTTATCAGCTACTGATGACCACGTGGGCGAAAAGGCGTCGGACGTAAGAAGATAGAACACAGAAGTTCGCCAATCAGTCTTGAAAAGTTCTTCAAAGCGATGTCACTCAAATCGCGTCATCGCTGAGTTTTGACTGTTAATTAACGATGACAATATTGAACTTGAAACTTCGAACAATTTCGAGCATTCTTCGGTATTCGCTGATTTGCCAAGTAGCGAAATTTCACACAAACGAAATTTGATGGTGATTATTAAGTCAGTGGTATTAAGAGCGATATTGTATTGTTATCATATCCGTACAAATTAATTATATTAATATTCAATTAAACATTTTAGAAGTTTATCACAATGACAATTTAGTGCAATATTGGTGGATGCTAGAATTCTATTTTATATATATATATATATACAGGGTGATTTTAACATATTTCATCATCCATCATGAGCAAGTAGGATGAATTGAACTGAGTCGAAAAGTCTACCATTTTGAGTTTAATATGCAGTTTGGCAATTTTTAGTAATTAATATCTTAATTATTGCGAAAATTCACTCTACCTGCTCATGATGGATGACGAAATATGTTAAAATCACCCTGTATATATATATATATGTAGTAAATTTATTACAAAAAAGATCTTTTAAAAATATAAAATTAGGAAAAATAATACAGATATTTTTTAATAGAGGAAAGATCCATAATACTAGTAAAATAGAACTCGTGGCTACGACAGTGTTCGACAGGGGCCGTTTGGTCACGACCTTTAAGAAGATACATTACATCAACGACTATGTGCGATAATGACGACTTCATGCCACTGTACAATTAAGACAACATATTTCTTACATTTTATGCAAATATATTTTGCATGGGAGGTGAAATTTGACACTATCGAACCTTAACATCTTAAAAAAATCGAGTTTTAAAGTAAGATTATTTTAAGCAAGCTTTATATCTTTATCCTATTATCACTATGTAATTTAGAAAAAAAGAATACAAATTTTTACATTAAATTTATTTAGTTTTATTAGATATATCGAGAAATTTGCTAATCTGGAAATTGAAAGAAAATGTTAAGAATTATGCTTTATAAATTTAATCGTAACAATAAATGCTTCTATGAATTAAGAATAATCTAACCTATAGATTAAATAGTATGCAATCATTTTTAAGTAAATATTTAGAATAAATAAGAAATATACCAACCATCTCTTCTAATATGTTTCTTTTCAAGTTCAGTTATGTCCGATTCTGTGGAACGGCGTTTCGAATTGTTCTGTTCACAATTCGGGGAAGATCCGGAAGGCGAGAGATGTGGCGAGCCGCTGTTCAAATGTATTTGATCACCGTCAGTCGGCGAATTTTTCGGCGGGTGCTTATCTTGCCATAAAGAATTTTGTGGACTGTGATACCCCAATGTGGTCTGCAATATTAACATTTTGCAATTATTAATGTGGTAATCGTCATATAACAAATTATTTTCGTAAAATCAGTCTTTGTTTTTATTTACACATGTATAGGGTATCAAGTAATTATATTATTTATTAATATGGAATAGGAGCTTATTTTTTTAAGAAATCACTGCATTCAAGTAACAATCGCTGGAAGTTGTTACAATTGTTGCAAAACATACTATAATAAACAGAAAACCTCGTGTGACATAGTTTTTTTATAAAAAATTTTTCTCGTGTATCACAATACCGTCTTAATCATATTCCCACAAGCTCAAAATAAAATCTTTTTAAGTTTATATTCCATAGACTCTTTCAACAATATTATGGTTGCGTTCCAATTGAATAATCAGTGTGTGCACCACAAGCATACGAAAGAGGTGTAACTTCTTAATAGGCTAGAGGCCTCTAACGTAAGAAGAAGAAGAAGAAAAAGAAAAAGAAGAAGAAATCGAGGTATGATATGAAAAAAATATTGAAGTTAAATCGTGACACATGGGTTTTTACTTTTCATGAAAAAGGGTACTCCATTCGTAAAATAGCAAAGAAAAAGTCGTTCTAAAGTCGACGGTCCACGATATCGCGAAAACATTTGATGATATCATGGACCGTCGAGTTTGGAATTCGCGTTTTCTTCGTTATTTTACGAATGAAGTACCCTTTTTCATGAAAAGTAAAAATGTATCACGATTTAACTTCAATGTTTTTTTCATATCATACTTCGATTTCTTCTTTTCTTCTGCTTCTTCTTCTTCTTCTTCTTCTTAGAGGCCTCTAGGCCTATTAAGAGGTTACACCTCTTTTTTCATAAAGAAGAGAACGGAATACTCTTTTTTATGAAAAGTAAAAATCTATGTGTCATTTAACTTCGATTTTGTGATAATTTAACTTCGATTTTTTTTTCATATCATACCTCGATTTCTTTTTTATATCGTACTTCGATTTTCTTTTCATGTCTTGAAAATCAAAAAAAGTGTTATGAGTAAATCAATTCCTATAAACAAAATATTTATATACTCTACATCATACAAGTTCTCTAAATAGCAAATAATTTTAATTATTACACTTACTTCTGGAAATATTTAACGAATATCTTTACATATATAGCGAATATCTTTACATAGGTTTATCTATGATGGAAGAAAATCAGAGCTGCATTCAGGAATTACGTCAAGGGTATCGATTATGTAACTTTTTTCCTAGACAGATATATAAAATGAAGCTCGAAAGAATCTATCAGTGAAAAATGTTTTTTCTTAGAGCAGAAATGTGAAAAGTGTAAATTTTTATGTATGTATGTATAAACATATACGCGCATACATATAAAAATTTTTACTTTTTATGTTTCCGTTCTAGGGAAAAAATTACATGATCGATACCCAGAAGTCAATGTCTGGATTTCTAGCTGGATTTGCATATTTGCTATCGTATTGCAGTGCTAACAGTTGTTAACCAATACGGTAGTAAGTACAAATCCAGCTAAAAATTGCTAGAAATCCAGCAGAAAAAAAGGATTGTGTGCTATTAGTTTTAACGACATTATATGATATTATTATATTGTTGTTACGCAGACATTCTACATAATAAAAATGTTATGCAATGACAAAATATGATATCAAATTATCATTCAAGACCTGTATTTCTGTATATTTTGTAACTCGTTAGGACAGTAAATAGTAACGAATCGTTACATTGTCGTTGAACAGATATTTTATATGAATTGCTGTGTAATTCATATAAAATACAATATAAATGCATAATTAAGACTTTAAAAATGTAAAAAATGTAAAATTTACTTAGCATATGCATGTTAATATGATGTTGAAGGCATAATTAAAATCGGAATATTCACGTGTACGAAAATTTTTAACCAGTGTAAAAATAAATCAGAAAGTCTTCTAATAGATAATACAGCAGTTCTTGTAATACTGAATCGTTCTGTTACTGAATCGTGCAATAATAAACTTTTGCAAAAAAATGAGCGTTTGATAAAGTAAGCTCTAAAATTGGCATAGGTTGTAATGTCATATATTCTTTTTCTTTTCTTTTGATAGAACTTTGTACAAAATATCTATGATAAATGTACATATGTGAGAGTTTCTAGAATCCTTTCATTTCGATGTAAAATATTTTTTGCTCATTTATATGCATACTTTATGTTGTTCTGCAAGACAAACATGTAACGCGACAGTTTTTTTAGGATTTTCTGGTAAATACACTCATGAATGTCTTCAATATAGATAGGTGTACTTGATAATAACGTAACTATAAAAATTAGCTTATAGTTCGTCTTACAGATAAATGTGACAGTTTACGCTGCATCGCAATTCATGTTACAATATAAGAAAAATAAGAAAAAGAAAAATATAAAGTAAAATTCGTTCGTATTATGCAAAGCAAAACATATTATAAAAAGGTCAATAAACAAACTCAAAAAAGAAATTATAAATAATAAAGTTTTTAGTACATTTATTAAAAATAAAACAACGAACAATGAATGTTTCGGAACAACGGATCCTCTCTCAGTAAATTAGCGATAAAATTAACAACTATTTTTATCGAAATATAGACAATTCTGGAATTAATGGTGATAAAAATGTACAGATAAAATTGCTTAAAAACTTGTTGTAAAAATGTAGACGATGTTGTGCATACTGAGATTAACTTCTAATAAATGTTAGAATCCTACTTTCAATGTCAGTAAAAGATTAGTCAAGTTCGACGATATAAATCTTCGTTTTCAATCGAACACAAGTTGATAATCGGAATCTAAATAAAATTATCTAACAATAAAACAGAAAAAATCATATATTAAAGAAATGAGTAATAAAGTTGATAGTTAAATATAAAATGTTTAGCAACAAAACAGAAACGCATATAAATAAATTTTTGCATAAACACTTACATTGAAACGAGAGCTTATTATATAAACGCATTTTTATTTAAATTATATTTAAATAAAAAAATCGAAACATAAAAAACAAGCGAAGGAATAGAGCAAGGTTAATATATTTATTTATTGTTGTTAGAAACAAATTTTAATAGATAGCAATATGATTCGTCAAGACGTTTCCGTGTCTTTTTGGGAGCCTTTTGTTTGCCCTCTTTGATATTATAAAATTTCATACAGATCATTCTTTTATTATAATTCAATATCGAGAATTGCAATTCTTTTCCAGTAAAAAATATGGTTATAACTTAAAATCTGTCCTATAATAATGTCTAGACAAGTCGTGATCAAGTTGTTCTTATGTTCATACGGATTTTAAGCTGTCTCTTAGTCTGTCTTATATAGCTTCGCAATCATTACAATTAGTTTTATAAACATTTTAAACAGAAAATTTATCTAATTTATCTTTGTGTACCTTAATAAAGGAACTTAATTTATTCAAATTTCTGTAGCCTATAGTGAATATAGATTTATTGAAAAACGAAATGACGGAATTAGATATTATTAGGTATAAATGGCACTACACATAATTTTTTATTATTATTTATGGAATTAAAGATCAAATTATCAACATTACGTGAAATATTTGAAATGAGTTTAATATGAATTAAATTTCTGATCCTTCTTTTCATGTAATAAAAAATTAAATTTAATGGATAACAATTCTTTTTAGCTCGAATATTGACCGTGATAAAAAAAATATAAATAAATCAAATTTAGAAAACTACAAATAAGTAAAACGATCTATCAATCATATACCTATTATTAAGCAAAAGAAAATTGTAAGAATTTTATTTTTATAATTGTAGAATTTGTTTTTGATTGATTTTATGTGGAAACAAATTATAAATATTCGAATTAGGAGTTTTTATTTTTTTAATCATCTAAACAGATCATATTTTTTTATTATAGTATTTTTATTATAATATTTTTTATCATAATATAATAAAGTGCAATGTTTAGTTTTCGAGAAATTAGGGAGTCTCTACAGATAACCTGTATCAATATCGGCGACTTTCCTCTAAACTGTTTTTAATTTATGCATTGACACCGGAAAATTTTATTTATTGTATCAAGATGTAATATGAAATATTTTAAAAATAGAGAATATGAAATACATATTGTAACGTTTACATAAACTTCTCGTTTTACAATTTTATATCCTTGATTAATTGTAAGTTTTATTCTTCAAGAGTACATTATATCGATTCTTATAATCCGTATTCAACCAATTAATACCGAAATCTAAACTACTTTTGAAATACAATTATTAAAAAAATCTAAAATTGGATAAAAAATTTCTTTTTGAAAAAAGAATCTTTTTAAAAAAAAAATCAAAATCGGTGGAAACATATATAAATATCATTTAAAAACATATATAAATATCATTTAAAGTATAATTTCAAATATATGACATTTATAATTTATTAAAATAAATTTGACGAGAAAAAGGGAGATAATTATTCGACGTACCTGTTGAGAGTTAGCTACAACGTCACATCTGTTTGGACGAACCGGTGACAATTGCTCATATGACGGAGATGTGTTGGAAAACCACATTGCTCCGTGTAAGATTTCCGCGCCACCATCCATCATGAGTTGCAGCTCCATTCAACAGCTTCTCAGAGCACACGTGATCGAATTAATTATCGTCTACAATCTACGTACTGCGACACCAATAGGTTTGCCTGTAGCGATTTCCGGATAAGAAATATCTATATATTAATTTTTGATCTCAGATCTACCAAGGGTACCAGTCTTCAATCGTAAGAGATTTAAAGAGACTCCGTCGGCAAATATTCTCTAACGCCAAAAGATCCCTCTCTTCAATGAGAAGACGTGGACGACTTCTTGACTTATGAATTATAACTTTACCACTTTACATGCTATACGTATGTATATGCAAAAATGAATTTGGTGACTGTGTTTCTTGGCGACGATTCTGTAAAAGGCGACGAGTCCACGCTGCTCTCAAATCACAAATCGATGATCTTCGTCTCTGACTGTCTGTTCTCTAGTCGCAATAAGCATTCATTCCATTCCACCACGTGTGCCTTTCGTGCCTGTTGCAGATTGTGCTAAGCGTCCACCCTATGGGTATCCCTTGGTTCAGATCTTCGATATGCCCGGAAATACACGGTGCATCACCCGACCGCCGGTGATTATCAGGGCCGAGTACGCGTGCTGATACGCCCACTCTTAGAACATTACGAAGAAGCTGTTGTACAATTTCTTGATGCCGGTGGTCTCACGCTGCCGGTGTGTTTCTAAGAGTGCACAGCCTCGCGATTTCAATGACAAAAAACGCGAAAAGACGACGAACGCGTCCTCGAATACCATTGCCACGCCTTGGCTGCAACGCATTTTGTTTTTAGTTGTGCTGAAGCTTTGTTGCCGTTTCGGTGGAGAACCTTTTCCTGTGAATAACATATGATTAATTTGGAAGTAAAAATAATACTCAGTTGACAAGTTAATTATTTCGTTTGACATTTAAAATAATTTATCAAAATAATAAATCTTGCTACATTCTATTTATTAAAATTTTAATAACGATTATATAATATGTTAACTGTGTCACGTTACAAATTAATAAAAAAAGATTATAATATATTGTAAGACGTAGATTTCTGTTCTAAATCTGGGCGATTATTTAAAATATAAAATGTTTAATATCCTTTACCAAAAAATAATTCAAGTCAGAATTTATAAAATTAAAACATAAAAACTTATGAAAAGAAGACATAAAAATCACCGCACAAGATATTGTTTGTGATATTTAATTATCATTATATTAATAAAACATTAGACGTTTCGGCCACAATCTGGCCATCTTCAGTAAATTCACAATATTCTTAAAATGCAGAATTATATATATCTGACATTAAATTCAATCGTCATGTAATGTAACTATGTATAAATATATAATGTATTTTTTCATCATGTGAAGGTGCATCGTACAACAATGTTGCAGCGCCAAATAAAACATAAAAATAAAATAATAACATTGATCATATAAATGAAACAATTTATATAAAAATTGCGAACATTTTTAATTTGTCATCCTTTAAATCATTTCTTAAAATAATGATTCTTTTTAACATCATAAACAAGTGTTTAACGTATTATACAATATAATCTACGTTGATTAGTCATTTGATCGATCGATGTTCATTCTCAATAATCGAATACTTCTATATTCGGTGATTAATAGTGCGTTCATTAAATGTTCATATAAGATTTAAGTAATAAAAAGACTGTAGTTGTTTCTCAGAATAACTTGCCACTGTTTGACATCAATTGAAGCTATGTGTGACCGACGCAAAAACATAAAGCGGTTTCGCGATAATCGATTTTTTTTGTATAAATCAGCTTCTTTAATTTTTTCATGCTTTTAGAAGTTAATAGATAATTTACAATGATTTATGATTATAATTAGATTCCCCCTTACATAATAGAGAAATTTTGATCCAGCATATTAATATTCCATAGCTTATATTGTTTCACAATTGCGAAATTTCTCTTAAAGTTTTTTTTTAATATAAAATTAAACATATATAATTTTTAATATCATATTTTTAATATTATGAATATTATATTATATTTAATATTTTACAAACCTTCTTCTATTCGTTTTAACGATCGATGCTTTTTGTCTGGTATCTCCTCCACCTTAGATAAGAATCGCTTAAAAAATATTGCAACGCAATACAAAAGAAAAGAATGTCAATTCTGTATATCCAAAAATATTTCCGAAGTAGGCAGGTATCCGTGTGACACACCTTAATTATCTTATCAAGATCTTGTGTCTGTCAGAAGATCAAGTCGAAGCTTTGATGTTTCGAAACTTTTACGCCTCCTTGGATCTAATCAGTGTTGTTATAATTCCCAATATTTCAGTCAGAGACGTTAAAGACAACAGAGTAATCCTTGTCCAAAAGAATCTGTTTCTCGTGAAAATGTAAAAAATTCTAACTGACGGATATTCCCGAAATTTCTGAATAGGCTCAACGTTACGTATGTTTTGATTGTTTTCTAACGACTATGGCTCACACACTGGATAGTGTCTTGGATATCGGAGGCCTCCGCCTGACCGTTATCACCACATTTTCATAATCCTTCGCTCCATGGTGTCGTCTAAAAAAAGAATCCAAGCCAGGAGGAAATGAACGAGGCCTCTTGTGAATGACGTCAATGGAAGTTTGAGTTTCGTTCACTACGTTTCAAAATCTTCTCGGTGGCGAATGGAAATCTGGTTCTTCTAAGAACAATTTGCAAAGCGAAGGCTCTCCTGGTAAGACTTAATCCTCTTGACGATATGCCCGCGTTTTTCTTTCTTTTAATATCGTATCCCTGCCGTTACCTCCGCAAAAAGACACTATCAGAGTCTTTCGAAAAGTAGCAGCCAGTAAATGTGGGCCATTCAGTCGTCGAGAACCTCAAATGTGATCAAAATCTTCCTCTTTGTAATCGCTAATACAATGTCGAGAAGCACCTTATAATCCTCTTGCGTTAATAATATGACGTTATTTTGAGATTTCTTCACTGTTGATGATTTGTTGATCTCACTTTGGTTTAAATATTTTCCTCTTCGTTCTTAAGAATTAAACTACTTAATATGTTCTCCGGTGAACAATCACTAAAAATCCACAGACAGTTGATCCTTCTTGTCGAGCTTTAGGATATAAAGTTCCGGATCTTCTTCGGGAAAAGAAGTCCGGCTAGTAAGACGGTAGTCGATAGATTGTCTAACGGTCCCGACACGAACTCTGGAATGTCCACGAGTGATCCAATCCAAACGTGCTTCAAGGAATTAACAGCTTGGCCAATAGGCTCCACTCTCGAGGGTCGACTCTCAATTGGTACCACTCAGTGTTGATCAACGAGACGCGTTTCCTTTATCCTCTAGCGTTGCCTCGTGCTGATCACGTCGTCTTGCAAATTCGCAATTCGTCACCTGAAGATTCTAATGCCTCAAAAACTCTCTTCTTGCGTTACAAACAAATTAAATTTATCATTTGCAGTTTTGCACTCGCTGTGATAGTCCAGTAATTTATCTCGAAGATGCGCAGCCTTCAACTTATCTTCTGGTTGCAGACATCGCGAATTCGAGGAGAGCAACTGCGAGAAGTTTATTTGTATTAGTTATCAGTTAAGACGTCACAGTAATGATCATCGGAGAAATGTATATTATTACGAATTACGTGTCTCGTTGCTGAATTTCCACGGTCATCTAGAGATATTAGAATCTATTCTAAGACAGAACTATTCAACGATGCGAAAATGAGGCCAGATGCGGTACTTCGCAAATTGACGTAGTATACAACTGGCAGCCAACGATTATAACTGCCAGTGTTGTCTCGACAGACACGTCGTAAGAGCGACGAGCCTGTTTGCCACGCGGATTAATTAATTTCAAAACGTTATCTCTGATATCGTGGCTTTTCGCATGGCACGACCTCGAAAGTTTCTCCTTCTGCACGTTCGTCTGGAAGAAGACGATTTCACTTCTCGGGCTCTCTTTTGTTCCGCGCGCAGTTTCTGCTAATCGTCTCTGAACGTCACGATGATGCGGTGCCGATGTGTCTGTCAGAGCTGCCACGTGCCGGTTATTCAAAGAATGTTTCCCGAGGACATTACTTCTCGATCAGATCTCCTGCCCGATCGCGCTCTGTTTGCTGAAGAATTTAACACTATTTGTTGTTCGCATTCGATCTTTCTCAATTTATGAAATTTTCTCGTTTGTGTGTTTTATTCGGAAAGTTTCTGCATCAACTTGATGAAGAAGATCTGAAACAATAAAAGTGACAGCGATGTTCATGACCTCACTATTGACAGTGAAACAAATAAAATTATAAAAGTATTTATTTTTATTATTTTTGGCACACAATTCACTAATAACATGTCATATCAAAATACATTTTTGTCAAGATTTAAAGCTTTCTTATATAAAATATGAAATTTTCATTGTAAAATCATCATTTGTTGTTAGAACAGCTCTTTTCATCAGCTATTGTATAAACATGATATGTTTTCTTCGTGTTACAATTTGTAGTTCACGACTTTTTCATACATCATGTTCACCTCTCTCGCTTCTTCTTCTTCTCTTTTCATGAACAATCGAGCAACTCTCCTCCGGATCAGCTGTAGTTTCGTTGATCGATGTCAATCCGCAGGGTCATCGCGTACTCGCTACTCGCTTTATAGCGACTCAAGCAATTCCTAGAATTGCGAACGCGCTTGCATATTGTCAAAGAAAAAAAATTCCGACTGCAGATCATGTGTCATCTTCTATGGAAAATGATGAATACCTCCATTAGCGGCATTAGTGTGTAGTTTTCATATTATTCATGTGACAAAATTCACATCCTAGTGATGTCATTTTTTTTATTCCTATAATTACGTAAAAAATATATTTTTTTAAGATTGGTAACATCTAAATATTTTTTATTCAAACTTTTAAGATTTTATATATAAAATCCTTGCTGCCAAAATTCTATAGGAAAATTTAGTTTTATAAAATATACATTAAGATAATAATCCCTTCAAAACTATTAGATAGCCTAACAATATTTTTTAATCACTAAAATTCTCTCGTTGTAGACGTAATATTGCTTTGTACTTTGCATTCGGATTTCTTCCAGATCAACGACCATAACGTTTGCTTCAACTCGTCTGAGTTTATCGTGACGAGTCACGACCTGACTTGTAGTAAACAAAGTTGTGCACAATGGGCATCGTTACTTTTTATTTAACACAAAAATTTCTGATCGCAGGAGAGGATCTATATTTACATCAATGTTCTTGAATCATACATTAGAAATTATAAAAATCTAAAAGATTGGTGTAAAATAATAATAACCATTGCAAGCCGTTGTAACATCGAGAGAATTCAACGTTTAGATATTTTACTTATTATCGCAACAAGGAATTATTTATTATTTATAATTTTTAGTTATTAATTTCTAATTATTTAAATTTTAAGAAATTTATTTTATTAGTATTTGTTTAAATATATATCTATATTTGATTCACATTATTTTAATTATTGCCAGTGTCGAAACACTAAAATAAAATCGCCCAATATTTATACTGATTTATGCAAATGACCAAACTATAAACAGCTGTATAAATATCTGTATATGTACAAACTGTTTCTGCTTGACACGTGCTCAAAAATGTGTAATGCCTATTTATGGGAACGAGTAGGATGCACTTTGCTGAGATATGTTAGTCACTGACGTAACAACATCAAATAAATGTCTCTTAATTAATTATTGTCTGCACCTTTCACAGACTGCGCTGTGTGCTCTCAAGTGTCATTAAACTGTATTATTGATAAAATTGCACGTAACTGTACATAGCGATTTGTGAAATCTATCGAATTTTATTTTATTTATTATATACTGTATACTTTATATATTATACATATATCATAATGTTACATATCAAGTTATGTATCAATGTTATCTTACAACTTGATAATGTTATCTGTCCCATGAGCATTTTGGCAAATTCGTCGTCGATCTGCATTGTGCTCATTATCAGCATCTCTTGTAAAGAGAAGATAATTGCAGTGAACATGCCTGGGAAATCCGTACGAGAAAAAAATAAGTGATAAATAAGATTGTATATTATTGTGGAGAAACATGATTATTTGCCTCTGAATTAAACGATTTGACGACACGGCACGAAGTATAGAGTTAAACGACTAGGCGCGCATAAATTATACCGATGATTTATGAGTGTGCGCGCAAAATGAATTGTGCTATCGAATAATAAATGTTGAAGCGTAACGTTCGGGCCTATCTTACAATTATCGATTATGGATACATGAACCCTGCAGAAATTTACATTTTTATTAAAGAAGCAATTCTCGAAATGGAGCAATTCTTGAAATGGAGCAATTCTCGAAATCGTGTGTAATAAATAATGATTCAAAACTGATTGAAGAATTCGTAATCTGATCATTAAATCCAATTTTTTATTGTAGCCGACCAAAAATTGAGTTCCCTCTTTTAAAATAGTCTATTGGAAACCTCGAGTAAAAAATATCTTGGCTATGGCCCAAGCGTTTCAAAATCCGGCATTTGCATTGAAGGATACGCTCTGCCATTGAGAGCAAAAGACAAAAGAATAGATATACAGAAATGATTTTCACAATCTTTGGGAAATGATGGAACGTCGCGTAGTGTGTGTCAGTAAACATAAGTGTTAATTCGCCATGCATACTGGTGCACACCTAGAAGCGACAGCAGATGCGGACGTACATGCACGCGTCAATGCGTCAAGGTCACGCATATATCGAGAGTCATTATAGCCAAATGCACGTCCGTACCATGTGTAGTCTTTTGCGCCGTGCTGCTTTCGATTGAAATTATAAAACCGGTTGCAGCATGCAAGAATCTAAGTTGCTGTCGCAGAATCGGTGGAGATCGAAGTAATAATCCACCATTGATAAATCTATGAAATAATTTATTTGTTTAATAAATTTCCTGAGAAATATTTTAGGACTCTCGTTTACTTACCACTATTACCACAAACTGTGACGTCAGAAATAAGAAAATATACAATAAAAAATTCTTGTAAAATATTTTAATATTTTTCAATATTAAATATATTTCAATAAGACAACTCTTAATGCGTGATACCATTAACGATACCACGTCGTTAGTCAGATTCGAGGGTACTGAAAATGAATAACAAAAAAATAAAATTAATTATGTTCACATTCTATGAAATTGTTTCTATTAAATTAATAATATAAATAAATATGATTTTTAACTTTGCTTCAAGACAAAAAGATAATTTTCAGTATATTTTATAACTTTATTTTCTATCGATTGCAAATATTGCTGTATAGAAAAATAATTATATTCAAATATAATTTGCAAAAAATGTCATTTTTTCATTTCGGAAATTACAATTTGAAATAGTAGTGGTTGATGAACAGGAGTCTTAAGTTAAGTAATGAATTCAGTAGTTTTTTTGGAATAATATTATGAGAGAAATGTTGAAAAAGTCAGTCGCGTGATGTATTGATAGGTATCACAATTGCGGTTTTTCTATTATTAAATTTATTTCTTTACATCGCATGAATGCATAATATGTTATGCAAGTGAAATAACATATGATAAAAATGTCATTATATGTAATTACACATGTATGTATAAATAACATAATTCGCATAAGAAATTAAAGACAACAAACAAACAAACAGAGAATGTCAAGTACACAAGAACAAAATATATGTTTCACTCCTTTTTGTTTTGTCCGGCTTTGCGACATCAATATCATCAGTTATTCCCGGAGATTGCGATGATCAATTATCCCTGCAATCACTTAGATTATTATTATCTTTTACAATAGTGTCGCATCGAATTTATTATTCAGCAACTTCTGCGAGCATTGATTTCTTCCACTGTTTGTCGACATTCCCGTTCCAGGATTCCGCTCCAAACTCGGTATCGATGGTTTAGGCCTGGTACCGTATGTAAAATCGTCTTGGAGCCCAAAACCCCGACATTTTGATTAGCCGTACCATAAAAAATTCGCGCGACTCTGGAATGCAGCAATGCCATGGCACACAGAGGACACGGTTCGATCAGACGG
>NW_011627095.1:1045199-1200546 GCF_000204515.1 Acromyrmex echinatior | reverse complement strand
CAATAACCCGTGCAGAGATACGGTCCGCATTTCTTCGCGTTATCTTCGCATTCTTTTTGCTTCGAATTCTCGATTTTGGTACCGTTATTTCTTCGCCCTTTTCGCACAACTTGCGTCTCGAGGGACGTTTGAACCGGAAACTTTAGCGAAGCTAGAGATTTCGGATAACAGAGCGGTGTCTCTTCTTCGTATCTTCTCTTGATTCTTTTTAACCTCTTCGAGATCTGATCTTCAGTCGTAATATTTGGATATGTTCTTTCATCGCCAAATTTATCTTCCTCGATAACATCTGTTTGTCTCTTCGTTTCCTCGCATTCCTCGTTGTTCAATTTCCATGCACCACCACCGTGAAGTCTAGCAATAAGATCTATCGCTAACATGGCTGCATGCCACATAGGATGTCTATCAATTTTCGCGGCAGCCACCGCCAGGATTCTTCCATCCACGGGATCGACGATCGCTGTGGCGCCGGTACAGCGATCATTGCCGACCGCCTCCAACCTGGCAGCCTCTATTACCAATGACATGATTCGCTCGATTGCGTATAAACAATCGTCGTTAAAGATCGAGCCGTCGATTAGACTCTCAACTGTCTGATCAGGATGGAAATTTACCGGCCAGATTTTCGAAGCTTCACTGGCCTGTATCTTCGTCCTTGGCGCCTTGGCTGGCACCTTCGTCATTTCGAATTTCTCTTCCAGCAAAGAGAGATCGAATCCTCTCTCCTTCAACTGAGTTTTAAGTTGATTTTCACCGAGAGAAATATCGTGGCCTTTTTCATGTGACAATTCGTCCAAATGAAGCGGAGCCAAAAGCAATTTCCCGTTGGAACAGCGCTTTAGATGAGCGAATCCCGGCAAAATAGTAGATATACTTTTAATTGCGATGGAGGTGTCTTTCCGTTGTTTCAAAACGCCCACATAGACCTCCTGCAGCGGAGGAGCTTCTGTGAAATCCGAGCTTAGAATCGGTTTCGCCGTCCAGCTTCTAGTTGCAGTCTCCATCTTGCGTGCCTTGACACTTTTTGGCGACGTCATCTTCCACCCTGAAAAGACGCTGTCTTCACTTATCATTAGAAGATTTCTCGGTGATATTTGCGATACACCGTTCTGTTGAACAGGAAAGAGTTTATCTCGTTATCTCTTTATCTCATGAAAATTATTTTTTTACCATTATTTCCGAGATTGTTTCTTTACACGATATTAATGTTCGTACATTCAGTATTCAACACAATTATTCATCTTTATAAAGTTATTTTGTAATTTAAATGTAGTATTATAAGTACAGAGAAAGACGAATTATATTATAATTATGTGAAAAATATATAGAATATATGTATATATAAAGTTCTCTTTGGATTCTATAGATATTTGAAAATATTCGATATTTCCAAACGTAGATGTATAATATAATATAAAAAGGTATGCAAATTTATAAAATATGATGTAAAATGTGAAGAACCATAATCAATATGGAAATATTTGGAAATATCGACCGATTACGAGAGTGCTCTAAGGATGTTTTCGCATGGGACGATCATAAATATCGAGATTTCGGCGAAAGTAGGAAAGAAGAAGGGAGTTGATTCTTGATCCGGATGGCGCCGGATGGATCTTAATTATAATCGGAATTATCCCGCGGGACATCTTACGAAGGAGCAGAAGCGATTTTAAATTGCTGTCAACTTGGGCCACGGTCGGATCGATTGTCAGAGTTAGGCGCAATTGTATGACATCGCTGTCTGCATGAAGAATAAGCGAGACATTGCATTAAAAAGTCCGAAGTTCGAGCCAAAGTTTCCTTTAATTTCAACTGTGCGTAAACATATGCTGAACGTGTGGTCGTCAAAGTCTAATCGTAGTGAAGAGATAGCATTGCCATTTATTACGTCATAATAATGAAACGTCTCCGTCAACGAAACTATCTAATTTTAACGTAAACACTCTGTTTAAAGTTCCAACAAATGTATTTTTCAAATGCGTGAAATGCATGAAATATGATTGAGAGGCGTAAATACTTTTAAATAAATATCAAGAATAAGCATTTATGAAGAATAACTCGAGATTTTTATTGAAGAAGAAATAATATAAAATACATAAATTAATAGGCGAGTCATGATAGCCTATTAATTTATATTATTTTTTCTTCCTCACCATATAAATAAATTGCTACGTAAATAAATTCCTACGTCTTTTGATTGTGTAACATATCATATTCCCGTGTACAGTTTACAGAGTTGCAGTTGAAAGTTGATATGCATCGCGTCACGCGATTGATAAATAATTGGCACTCGGTAAATTTTTACGCAAAATCTCGGTTTCCAGAAAACTGTGCACGCATGAGGCATGAGTGACACATATAGTTGCTACTCTGCTGAAAACCTACTTTACACGATATATCAGTCATCTGATAGCAGATATCGTGATACCGTAATAATACGCATCTTCCGTATCTAAGTTAAAAAATTGTAAAACTTTCTATCATTGGAAATCTAAAAAATCGTTGCACAGTTGGAAAAATTAATTGTTGCGCAATTTTATTGTTTAGATTCATATCTTAATTAGTTTAATAATCTATCAATGAAGCGAATTTTTTTTTATGCCGCCATCATTCGTAATACAGAAGAAAATTAAATTACAGATAATGTACTGTACATTATTTCGAGATATGACGTTTTTTATATGATAAAAAATATCCGAATTTGATTTATCTTTTGTGGTTTTAATAAATTTTCATGATAATTTTTAATATCGTATGCACTGTTAAATTTATAATGTCAAATTATACTTAATTATAAATTAATTTGAGTTATTTTTAATCATTTCTGTAGGTCGTCACTATTCCTATTCAATATGTCATTAATTTCACTAAAACAATGGAGTTAAACAGATTCAATAAATGTAACAATTCTATAAATGTATTAAATTTGACTAATATTTAGTTATTTACTAATTAAGTGGATACATTAAAATGAATTTACTTTAAAAATGTGATTGTTTATTTTAAAAATAAGCAATTTAATCACAGAACGGATTGATTTACATTTTGACATTGAAATTAAAAATAAAACGTTGTTTAATTGAAAGGATTGGTTATCATTGTTCCTTTAATATCTAACAGAGTATGTCATAAAAAATAATTATCAATCTATAATTATTATCGATTTATAATCTAATCTATTTCATATATATAAAATAATTGTTATTCAAAAAATAATTGTTATCGGCTTCTAATCTAATCTATGCTTATAAAAGTTTTTTTATTGGGATGTGTCTTTTTTGCAATTATCGTCGCAATGTGTATTGATTTAATTTGTCACAATGTCGTTTATGTCTCAAGGAATAAGATACAAATAAAAAAATGATGAAAATTCATAAGAAAATCATGCAGCACAATTCATTGGCGATATATTGCTTAACCATTGACATGCATTGAGGATATACTGGGTTAATATTGTACCAATAAATTGTGCTATTAGAGTGTGGAAAGGATTATTTGTCCAATGGACAAATGAGAATCACGCTTTATAAAACTAAGCGTGAACAGTAATTTTAAAAGATTTTTGTTCGACATTATACCGTGATTGACAAGTAATCGATACAATGTTCATTTCTCCGTAATTATATTATCTATAGATAATTGAATTAAACGCAACTTAATCGACTTCAGTTTTCCTTGAAGAGAAAACTTAGGTATTATTATAGGTTATTTTTAACAAACTGTCTGTCCTTTTCTATATAATATTTTAAATCGAGCAATAGATTATGAAAATTTTGCAAACGTAGCGCATTCGAATTCCGGCACGAGTCGCACCGCTCGTTTAAGATGGCGTCTAAGATTGCACATTTACAGAGCGTGATCCTTACATAACAGAAAAGCGAACAGCAAAAGCGAGCGGAGTAAACGAAGTCCACTCGACGTCGCGAAGTACCGCTTTGAAAGTCACGACGCGGCTACGCGCGATATACAAATTTCCGAGGAAAATCTAGCTTAAATTTTCTCTTTATTTTGTCATTTCTTTTCCTAGAACAAGGTCGTTCATCGAGAGTCGTTCAAATGCGAGCGGGAAATCTCGCAGTGCGGCGATTTCGAGCAATCGAGTTCGAGCGGCAAACATGTCCTCCGCGGCCTTGGGTTGCGACATGTCGATCGTTAAGCTTGGCTGTCAATGGTTGCTTAGAACGGAACTTCATTGATGCGGAACGATGGCCCGTCGCATCCGCGACGCGCCGTCGCGACGCCACGTGTTCGCCATGCGCACGCACGCACGCACGCACGCACTTTATTCGAAGAATTTTTACCTGCTGCTCCACGACGGTGAGGCTACGGCCGGTATAAAATACGCCCTAGTTTCCTCTTGATATTTCCCCGACCTTTGACGATCAAATGTTCACACCGAAAATATTCCTTGAGCGCGGCAAATTTGTGCTACCAATAGTAACCGGAAACACGTCGAAACACACGTGAGAATTGCGCGCCGGAGTACTTCGTATGCGTCGTCACGACGGCTCGCGTCTCTTTGTGGTATGTAGCATTAGCTGTTTATCAGGGTCCACGATGGAGGCGCCTTCTGCCGGCGAGATGAAAGACTTTGCGAAAGGCAGGGATATTCGCAGCTTCGGTCACCAATCGTTAGGTTCGTACAATTTTTACTTTTTTTGCAGCGAAATCTGCTAGTCGGTCATGGTCGCCGAAATCGGATTTCAAACAGGAGCTTTCTTCAAATAATCATATTGTAGTTATTCAATGTTACGAAATTTATGAGCAACATTTTAACATGTAGTTTTTAAAGCAGATAAAACAGAGTTACAATTTGTTGTAAAAGAATGTTAATTTTTTTAAATTTGATTTTTGTATCTATTACATAAAAATTCTTATGTAAAGCTTAAGCTTTTACTACATTTACATTATCTACATTTTATTTTATCCAATTACTAAAAATTTGGAAACTAATACAAGAATAGATGATTAGAAGGGGAAAATAATTTGTTCGATAATAATATAAAAATATATTATATTATTATTATTTTGTATTATCTTGTAGTATATATATTGTAAATTTTGAACGAGCCAAAAATCGTATCTGAGATTTTTCGTTATTGAGTTATCGCGGGTTAAATAAAAGGATCACTTTTGATTGTTCATAATTTCATTAAAAAATATTATTGCAATTAACAAAACAGATTCTTAAAGCTGAAACTTTGCTTATGGAGTTATCTCCTCAGTCCTACATTGATGAAAATAAAAATCAGAGCGTAAGTCGAATGTAATGGGAGAGTAATAGAAGTATAAATAAAACTTCTAGGAGGTGAAAATTGAAACAATGAAATGTAAAAGAGGCATTTACGCTTCTTTAAATTCCGTTGTTTCAATTTTTGCCTTTTAGAGACTTCATTAGAATATTGCTCGAGCGTGCTAACTTCTCTTACATATGTTTGTGTGCACGTTGATTATTGTTAATAGTCATATGGGATCTACAAGTTAATGTCGATTGTGATCGACAAAATTTTAGAGAAGTGCTCTTGGCAAAGATATTCTCGGTGGGTTGTCATTTCCTTCCGAGAGAAGACACGAGCGTATGAAAATATTTTGGATCTATCGGGAATCAAATTCGGATCAATCATAGTAGACAGTGCGCTGTCTGCTTTGTCACGCTTCCTCTCATAAATAGTATAATTACCAAATTTTTTTAAAAATGTGTTGAGTGTTGACATGATACAAATGAAGTAGCGCTAGACACTTTTATTTCAATTTATAATGTCTTCCCGGGAAAAAATGTTATATATGGACATATTTTATATATAATTATATAAATATGTCAATTTTACAGGGTTAGTAAAAAATATGTTTTAAATATATTTTAAACAGTTTAAAACATGCTTAATTGATGTTTTTAATATGTTTTAAACATGTTTTTTATAATACTATTTAAAGCATATTTGAAACATTAAAAGTATATTTAAAAAGAAACATAATGACATATTCTTAAAAAAAAACATTATCTACTCTTTGCCAACCCTGCAATTATATATATATATATAATTACATATAATTTTATATAATTGTATATAATTATATTTAATAGAATATTTTTTTCTGGGTTGATACATGACATTAAATCTATGAAAAATATCAAGCACTGATATGGAACGTTTTAAATAAATTTAAATATACACAAATATGTACATTTATTTAGAATTTTTAAGTGGACTCAGGTTTTTCAATGTTAACTTTAAGCGAGACTTAAAATTCTATCTGTCTCTTTTTAAAGCTGAGAGAGGGAGAGCTAGAGAGAATTTTAAGCCTCGCTTCAAGTCAACGTAATGTTGATGCAACCGGGCCTTAGTTGCTAACGATATTACTCATAAAAGTTACATCACTTAACATTTCGAATTAATAGTATGCGCATTCTCGTATTATCGGATAAAAGATATCATGTATGTCGCGTATCCATAAACACGAAGGTGGTTTACCTTGGTCACATAATAGAAAAACTGAGAAAAGCACAAAGTTATACTCGCTATTATTCTCCATAATACAATATTTTATATATTTCTAAAAATACAATTGTTGATAAGTAAAACATTTCTAGATTACACTACAAAACCTCAATGTTTAATATACTTAATATCTATATTTAATATATTAGGTGTTGGAATTAATTCGTAGCGTTTTACAAGTGATGGGAAGTACTTTCATTAATGTATTTTTTAATGCTCATGTGAAATAAATAACATTCTTTCATTAAAAAACGCTACGAATTAATTCCAACACCTAATATATGCATATTGCAACTACATGCAACGATTTTTTATACAATATAATGCTGCTTTATTATCTTATCTTAATAACTTATTTTTAATTTATGAAAAATTCGCATAGGTTTCAAAATACTTCAAATATGTCTCTGCTGCATCGTATAGGTATTCCAAATGTTCCTAAAGATTAAATAAAGTTTCTTATAATTTTTTTGTATAGTGAGAATGAAGAATACAATTTTGTATCGATAAAATGTTTATTAACATTTTTTCTTTTTCTTAAAATTATATTACCAAGGAATGAACAAAATCTGGTCTTGATCGTCTAACAGCTCGCACTGCTAAAGAAACATCGCATTCTCTTTCGACGGCCATCCGTTCTAGTAGGAAACTCAATGCTAGATAGAGACCGCATCCAGTTACTCCGTCGCTGAAAGATTGTTATATATTTTTTAATATTTCGCGAAACATTGCTTGGGAAAAAATATATAATTAATTATATAATTTTATATATATATATATATATATATATATATATATACTTAATTATTTGAAAAAAAAAAGAATTCTGAAACAATTATTTAATATTAAATTATTATGTAAATTGATATGTAAGTATAAAATGTAAAAAAAATGTTTCTTAATTATTAAAGAAAAACACGATAATTTGAATTATAATATATGACAGTCTTTTGGATTTAGAATAGTAATATCATAATATGTATATAATTTTTACTGGCAAAGTGTGACAGTAGGCCCATCGCCTCTCGCAATTCTCTCCGCAGCTTGCCAAAGGGTCACCATTGTTATAACTGATGGTGGTAGTTGATCTTTTCCTGGTTTCCACTCCGTCAAACATAGTATAGTAACAAATTGTTCTCTCGAGGGTTTCTACGACAAAACTTCATCAAGCTAAATGGATAGTGACAAATGGAAACTGTCAAATTGTTATATTGAATTGATTTACCTCGGAACTATCAATGAGCAACAATTTTTGTAACGTATAATATTCTAATTCTACGACTTCCTTCATTATGATATTTAAATATGGAACTGGTTTAAACTCGCCGCTTGTTGGAGCAATGGCGCAGCAAGTCTGTAATTTCAAGGATATATAATTGCATTTATAAACACACTGCATTTATATAACTTAATTATTACAATTTCGATATGATATTTAATAATTTAAAAATATGTGTGCATTGTTCAAACAAAATAAATCAGCTAACTGAAATAATTTATAAAATATAATATATAGCTGATTTATTTTATTTACGCAATTGCGCACATATTTTTAAATTATTAAATATCATATCGGAATTGTAATAATTAAGTTATATAAATACAATTATATTTATAAATACAATTATATTTATAAATACAATTATATATTGTATTTTTTTTTAAATGAACAAAACAATTGCCGTAATTATATAATTTAGATTTTGCTAAACATTTCTTCTCATAAATATAATTTGTATTAATATGTAGAAAAAGACATACAGGATCCTGAAAATCAGGTGGTTGCAGCATTAGAATAAGTTCAACTTTAAACTCAGCGATCATTCGCCAAAAATCATTAATCGTTGATGGCATGGGAAGTTGTGAGGCTAGATATTGATTCTGAACTTTTACTCCGTCTACATAAACAGCAGATAAATAGTCGCTGTCTTCGTCTGATGCTGGGTATCTTTTCAAGTATATTCTACTAACCTTATCTACAAAATAAAATATTTTTTCTAAATATTTCTGATATTTTCCACTATATCAAGAATTTATTGTTAACTACACGAAACATTAATTTAATTTCTTGGGTTACCATCATATAATTAATAAAAATTTGAAATTTGTAATATACTTATGAAATAAAATCCCATATAATTATTATAAAATACAAACCTGAAATCAATTCCGGAAATCTATTTTTAACTCGATTACATTCCGACAATAACGGAGGAGACGTGATTTGTCGCAGGGCTTCATCTTGCCATGCAGTATTCTGTAATCTAAAGGTCATAAAATAATCAATTTTTGTAATATCACCCTAATTTAAATAATTTGACAATAAACATAAATTGAAGTTGAGTTATATATAATTATACATAAACATAAATTAATTATACATAAACATAAATTAATTATATATAAACATAAATTAATTATACATAAACATAAATTGAGTTTTTAAGACATACCTTTGCTGTTGAAGCGGCAATTGTTTCTTTAACGCCTTGATTTGTGTTAGTAACATCTCATTACATGGCAATGTGGTTGGAATAGAAAGCAAACATTCCACTAATGCCAAATGCGCTAACAGGTATTGTTGTTTATTATCCACCATGTTAGCTCTTTCGCTTCTGATGGACGCCGTTTCGGCGAAAACATCAACCAGCTAAACAATTGTATTCAATAAAAGTCATTATAATTTATGTACTAATCTTAGTAACAATTTATTAGCGATATATTGATTAAACGTTGAAGATATATTGAACCGATGTTGAGTTAATATTTGGGCAATACAATAATTGTGTTACTGTAAATATTGAATACGATTAATTATTCATGCAAATGATATTAAACGAAGCGATAAACAATAAAGATATTATTACCCCTTCCGCCGCTGCTCGACGGAGACAAATGTCGCACAAAATGATGGTCCCGGTTCTTCCCACGCCAGCACTGCAATGGACTACCACAGGTCCGATTCCAGGTGGTGTTGCTAACAATTTCTTTAAGTACGTGACTACGGAATGAGTGTATAATGGCACGCCATGGTCTGGCCAAGCCGTATAATGCAGATGTTCTATCTATGATTGATGCGTATTATTTAATAAAAGTCATTGCGTCTAATATGCATAAAAAATGTTGGTACCTTACGAGTTTCCTCTCCACAAGTGACATTGAAAGTTCTAAAGCAATAATCAGCGAAGGCATTGTGCTTCGCATTTAGCACAATGATGTCGCCGTATTTCTTCTTCTTACCGATATCTGGCCAATATTGTTCGCACTTTGTCTAGAAAAATCATTAAACCATTTATGCAAAACAATAATAATTTAATGGAAGCTTACTCCAAAAAGGACTTACTTTTCCACTTTCAATCACATTTGCCAACATGCAAATAATAAGAACATTTTCCTGCCAAATCATGCGCCAGAAGTCGATGACTGTGTTAGGTTTAGGTCCTTGTGTTGCTATATAGTGCTTATCCTTTTTATAACCCTTTTGGAATAATTAAATTTAATTAAATTAAAATTGTCATTAATGTTATGTAAACAGAAATTATTATCTATACTTCGAAACTGAAATACATGATTAATCAGAGCTTACGGTGATGTAATTAGCGTTGATGTAATCGGAGTGAGCGTCATCCGGAAGTTTCTTTAATATCACACGCGTTTCGTCATCTGTACAAATCAACACAAATAAGTGATATTAAGTCAGTGTTGCGCAAAACTGTTCGACTTTTTACTTACACGCAATAAGATTTCCATATCGATTCTTAGATTTATTCTGCGGTAATTTCCCATAATCCCACGGTTTAGTTTGTCCTCTTGAAAATGTCTCAAAAAAAGATTGCAAAATTATTTTATTGTATTATATTTTTGTAAATTGTGGTTATTATAGTAAAGGAAATAATATGATTCTTCATAAATTGATAAAGATTTATATATAATTAAGATTTGTATTATTTAATTCAATATAGAAATGTTAAGTTTTTAAAACAATCGAGAAGGCAATTTAATAGTTCAGAATTAAAACCAAAATTGAAAACACACCTCGTATTGCTTATCGAGCAATCCTGATTGTATCGCCTGCCTGACATAATTTTCGAAATCTTTCACTTTCACTAACGATGACATTTCCGTCTTCTCTTCGTTGTTATTTGCGACAATAGATACTTCCGGTATGATCGTCTGCGATAGGGATTGTCTGTCAGAAGAAGTAGATAGATCTTGCTTTGAATTCGATATCGAAGATTTCGTTTCTTGTTCGAAGTTTTCAATATTTTGCGACAGAATCATCTCGTCTTGTGTTAACTGTTCAGTTAATTTCTGCTTTTTCCTGTAAAAAAAATTACACGTTAAATTGCAATAGAAAATTGCAATATAAAATTAATCTGTATGGTATTGAATTTGATTTGGTATCAGTAGATGATTTTGTCTAAAGTCTTATATGATAAATATTAATAAATGGAAGTAACAGTATTACTTTGTCCTCTAAGAAGTGGAAAGATACTACCTTCGATACAAGTAAAAAGCTACGCCTGCCACAACAAGGAGTAATATAACAGGTATGAGCCATGCTTCGTGATGCTTCGGTGGGACTTCACCAATAAGAATCGATCTTGAAAGCATGATGGACTCGGTGGATAAATTCCGTTCAGTTATGATAATCACTATTTCATAATATCCTTTAGATTTTAATGGGCAATTCTTTGCATTACCATAAATATAATTATCACCGACTGTGAATTGTTTGCCAGCGAACTCACTGGTCTGCCACAATTGAAAGCAAAAATATTTTATTCTAAATATATAGAATTTCAAAGCTATCATTTGTGTTAATATTGCAATTGTGGTTTAGGTAACGTTAATCTTATTTTAATTAGTTACATGTACATAAAACGAGATTACAACTATTAAAATTTTTGTAATTAATTAATTAGTACTTAATTATTATTGTAAGATTATTTATTTAACTCATGCATAGAATTCAAAACTATATTTTATATACCTACAGAAGCTTCAGCAGCTAGCCACGCGATTTCGTTTCTCTTTATGCCTGCTCGTATTCGTAGTTTCTCAGGCATTTTTAAATATTGCTCGCAAGGATTATGACCTTTTACTATGATGTACATTATGCTATCTTGAGTGTCGTTTATAACAAACGGTATATTTAATAAAATCGTGGAATCGAATTTGTCTATCACGTCTAGAACGCCGTCAAAAGCTGCAGTTGAAGGCGTATGAACTTCCACGAATTTTGTATTGCTGGATTTATTTTCAATTGTCACAGCTTGAATATAGATAATGTATTGCGTTGACGGAAACAAATATAACTGTTTGCTGTAGTTACGCATGTATTGTGTCACCGGATACTCAAATGTTTCGCCCATGAATGATTGAGAAAGGCGTCTTCTCAGATTTGAGGAGATTTCTACTATTCGAATGCGAAAAGATTCAAGAGGAGCACCTGTTCTCCAAGGATGAAGCCATTTTAGATCAACCACGCTGTTGTTGTTGATTGTAAAGGTATAATTCTCAGGTGCATCCGGCGCTAAAATGTAATCTGATTGTAACATTTATTCGAAGCAATACTTAAATTAATTTATAATATATTCTGGAAAAATTCTAAGAAGACTAAATAATTATTTATTGCACATAATAAACATTTTTGCAATTATTTACTAAAGTTGAAATTTTACTTGTATTATGAAGCATATCGCGAGACACGAAGACTGGAAGGCCTGGTTCAGTGACGTCCATATTGTGTGCAAAAACCTATAATACATATTTTTTATATGACTTTTATATTCATTTTTTTTATTATTCCACAAAATTTATTTATGTTTACCAGAAGTATTGAAAAAATCGTGGATCTTAATATTATTTTACCTTAATCATTTGAGAAAATATGAATGGTTTGTGAATAACTTTACAAATATAATCGTCCCACAAGTCACAAAACTCATTGAATTGAACTTGAATATCTGAGCAATGTTTACTATATATGTCACATAACTGGACACCATAAACACGTAATTTTCCGTTGAGAGGTGGAAGCGGACTTTGCCATCTCAGATGTATCATTGCAAAGTTTTGACGAGTATCGATCTCGACGACCTCTAAATTGGTAACTCCGGGCGGAGCTGTTATTTCAATTATATTATGATTACAGAAAAAATTATCAAAGTACTAATAATATCAAATTTTACCTGTCGGTGGAGTTTCAAACTCGATTTTTTTATAAGCGGAGGCATTTTCTTTGCTTATAAATTCTCTTATTACGTATACTGTTGCCATGTATCGCTCAAGACCGTTTAATTTCGGATTTAATCCACTCAAATCGATATAATTGCGGCTAGTCTGTTTGGTTATATTAAAGTATTTAACAGCATCACTAATGCCGTGTATTCTTATTCTGGTTTTCAATGATCCCGAAATCGTTGTACAATCTTCGGGTGGACTCCATGACAGTTTCCAATTTTGTATTGTCAACTGACTAAATACCTCTGATGGTATCTCTATAAAACCGTTGATTCTTATTTTTTTTTTGTGAGAAGCTTTTATATGTATATGTAAGATATAAATATACAATTACTAAAAGTATTATTAAAAATTAATAAACAAATAAATAAATTGATTGGCATTCTTTATCTGTAATATTAACAATAATTCTAGTAAATGATGTACGTACCAGACTGTGCTGTTTTAAAGATTGTCTCTGCGAATATGCTGAAATGTCGTGAATTATAAGCTCTGACCTGCGCACTATAAGATCTGTACGGATGTAAATCTCGAATTGTGATGGTTGGTACGTTTGTAATAGAATTTGTAATAGTGTGATTAGTTGGTATAGATATTTTTAAGTTCTTACAACCAAAGTACTCTTCAATCTAGAATTAATACAAAGCATAATCTACATAATAAATTAAAGCATATTCCAATGAAAAATCTAATGTTGAAATAGTTAAAATTAAATATTTGCATGCAATTTTAATAATATTGTTTGATGATGATTTGATACTTCGAATACTATGGAGCACTAGCAAATGTAAAATCAGCTTGAGATATAAAATTGAGTAATTTTAATTGATTTTAATTGATAATCGATTTTCTTATCTGCATTTATTACCTTTAAGAATATTTCATATTTCTCTATTTTTCCGTTTGGTTCAAGTGGAGCTCTCCAAATCAGAGTAAGTTCTGTATTAGCCGACAACATACTTTGAAGATCTGACACTTTAGATGGGACTGTGAATTATATTTGTAAAATTTTATTTATAATTTATAAAGCATATGTGCAACATAATACATATCTATATTGCAAAAATATACAAACTCTTTTTTTTGAAATGAACTCACCGCCTTCAAGCGTATGAATTTCTTGAGAAAATAACTTATGATTTTTATGATATATATTCACTTCAAAAGAAGTGTATGATGGCAAGTTTTCCAATTCGTATTCAAAAGATGTAGGTATTAAAGAAAAGGCTACTATACTCGTATCTATTTTGTAAACTGTCAGATAATACCAACTTATCGGACATGAATATAATTGCTGTGATAAAAAAACAAAGGTGAATTTCATTTATTTCGAAATACTGTGATAAAATGTTAAAATGCATTATGCAAAGTTAAAAGAGATCTAAATCAAATTTAACATAAAATATCTACATACTGTTGGATTGAGTTGCCAATTAATAGTGATGCTGTTTTCTTTGGGTGTTATGTTGAAATTTTCAACCGCTACATCATAACCCAAAAAGTTATTATAGAAAATATTATTCATAAAAATAAATAAAAAATTGAAATGATATTTTTATTACGAGTTTCACAGTAATAAAAAGATAGCCGACCATTAATTACTTAATCAATAAATTAATTTGCAATTTTTTAATTATTTTTAAATAATTTTGCGTCATACAATGTAAAATTAAATTTGTTTCTATATAATAAAAATAAGATACGTAATAATAATATAATAATTTTGATTTATTTAATTCCACTTATATATAGAGTGTAACGATAAAGATAAAGGTTGAATAACTGTTTACGAAATTAAAACATTAATTAATTTAATTTCTAAATTAAATAAATATTGACTCACGATTGCATTTAGTTTCAACTACTTGCCAATCACTATGTATTTTTATACTAGTAATATTCAGGATCAAACCGATATGATAAATAACACCAGGTTCCAAGTTCTCAAAAGTTCCTGTAAGTTGTGTCATATTTCGAAATAACTCGTTCCATGGTTGCTCAATGTATTTAATATTTGTCTGTAAAAAATGTATCATAAAATTAAACTCTCTTTCATTTTATTATCAACTTGGATATCTAAATATTTGTATCGATTGTAAATTTTGTTGTATTACTATTCAAATATTAATTCTGGTTATTTTAAGGAATTAAAACAAAATAATACTTCAAAATATATAAAATGTTACTCGAATGTCAAAAGAATAATGAATCGATATTTTATCATATTCGTCCTTCCATATTATAGGAATAACGGCGTGAATAGTCGTCTCGCTTATCGAAATAATTGTAGGTGTGTCGGGCTTATCTATGCCTGTAAAATGATTGATTATTTGTATATTTGTATCTAATAATGATAGATATTGCTCAATTGACATAATATAAAAGCAGCATGTTATGTATTGTATAAAAGATTGTTACTTGTTTGACATAAAGGTGATATGTAAACTTTTTCGTTATTATTGTTGCAACCTTTACTACACTCTCCATTTGCTTTATTACATTGTTCATTGTAGAAACATGAGCCACATGTCTTCATACAGCCATGACCATATGTATATGCGTTACAAGCTGAAAGATCAAAAATTAAATGTTTGAATATTTCACAATATATAAAAATAAAAATAGTGCTGATAATATTAGAAACTATTTACATTCAGAACAATCGTCTCCCAAAAAACCTGGAGCACACGTGCAACCATCTTCATAACAAAGTTCAGTTCCTTTGCAGTCAAAGTTACTACTTAGATGATGAGTACAAGAAAATAAACATTGCGGTCCAATCTTTCCTTCAGGACAATATGTGTCAGTATCTGCTAAAACATTATTTTTATATTTTAAAATACTTTTTTCAACTTGTAGATTTAAAGATTTAATGAATAAATAATTTTTCTAACTTATTATTTTAAAGACTTAATAAATAAAATATATTATTAATTTCAATTTATATGACGTAAATAATAATTGTTAGTAAGTACCCAGATTTACGTCGAACTTGACGCGCGATAAATGATTCACGGTGGCATGTTCATCGTAAAATAATTTTTGGCATGTCTCATTCGGCCAAAAATATTCAAGCTGGTTATTCCAATCTTGCCCAGAAATTATAAAACCTTCTCTCAAAGCTCCTAAAAAAAAAAAATAATAATAAACTAATTTATACGTACAAAACAAATTAACTTGTGGAAAGTCTTTGTAATGTTTGACAAATGTACAAAATATGTAATTCAAAGTAGCAATAGAATTCCAAATATAATAAAAAATAAAAAGGTACAAGATTCTTACCGTTTTGAGAACATTGACGAACATTCGCTATCGCCCACAACGGATTCGAGCTGTATTTATTTAGTTTAGGAATCAATTCGATTATCATTTTACTGTCAGTATTATAATCAATTGCTGAAGAATTTATCTTGATTTTGAGAGATTGCCACGTAGGTAAGCCATGAATTGCTTTCGAGCCTTTTGCTGTTATCGTTACAAACACATCATTATTGATAAAATCATGCAAGACTATACTTGCTTCGCATTCGGCGCAGAGACCAATTAACAATTGTATGCACATTGTTCTGTTATTAAATTGGAAGACAGGACTTGTTAAAATTGCATTCTCAACAGTTGTATGCAGAAAATCATCTAAAAAATATATTTGTTGAATAATTTTTCTTCATTATTTGATGCTCGATTTAAAATAATTTTTACTGATAGAAATTTATTAGAAATCTGTACTTACATATATGGAATCGAAATAACATCGCTGTGACACTTCTAATAAACATATGATAATTATCGTTTGAAGGTTCTTCTTCGTCTACATATGTCATAATAATTTTATTAGTATCATAAATAATTATTCTCCGCATCATAGAGTTCCACGTAATAACAAATGTTCGCCATTCACTTTCAGATAGTGGTTTATGCTGTATTAATTATTAATTTTAAATATGGCATAAAGATCTTCCAACAATTGTTGCGGATTTAGATTTGTGAAGATTCTGTTATTAGGATGATGTTATAAATGGTAGGGAATAAAGATTTTAAAATGATTAATTTTTTTATTCAGGATATGCTTCAGAAACGTTTTTACTATACGTAAAGTAAAAAAGTATGATGGCTTTAAGTAGGAGAAACACAATACACACATGTATATAATATATATATATATATATGTGTGTGTGTGTGCGTGTGTGTGCGTGTGGTGCGTGTGGTGCGTGTGTGTGCGTGTGTGCGTGTGATGCGTGTGTGTGCGTGTGTGCGTATTTACCTTGAAGGAAACTAATGGTTCCCTGCATTCCGAATCTGCTGCGGGAAATTCTCCGGGTAAAGGCACTCCCGTTGCACATTTTCGTATAACAGACAATGTATTATGCCAACCTCCTATTATAATCCAATAGCAAGAATCTTTGAGATAATTTGTACCGTTACAAATTAATATATGCGCGTCGTGAGATGCACGAACCGAAAAAGAGAGTTTTACTTCGGTAGCAAGTTTATTTACATAATCATAAGTATCTTGAAGATTTTTGTACTCTTCAAATTCTGAAAATTTTAAGTGTATGTTACTTAAAGCTATGTCAAAGTTATATTTTGTTTGTAATAGTTTATAATACATTCTATATACATTATACTCTTTTATCAAATGACAAAAGAGATTTTTACCTTCCCATCGTTGATCAAATACTGGACCCATAGGTGTTTTTAAAGAATTTGTAAGATACCAATCGTATTTAGTCCAAGCCTTCAAGCAGCTTACGTTTGCGTTCATTTTGCAATTTATCGCATTATTGTTAAATGCAATTATATCGCGAAACTCTGAAATAATGATACGTCTATAATATATACATTGCCGCAAATATATGTGAAAATATCTATTAAATATTGCATATAAATAAATTTATTTAAAAGATATTGACTAAATTTTGATAAGAATCTTAGTATTTAGGTAAAACTACAAAAAATAATTTTTTTATGAAACATAAATTTTGTTCTGTAACTTATAAAATCGCAGTTTTGATTCATAACTTACGTAAATTGTTTTTTTCAGCTTGATAATAATGCCAGATTAAGTTATAGTTCCATACAAGAGCGCCGCCATCATCCTCTGAGAGACATCTCAATTTTATTTTGTCGGGGCTTGTAGATAATAATGGTCCGCGCAATACAGTTACTTTTCCAAAAATATGTAGCACATGACTCGAAAAAATAAAGAACATTAGCGCATCCATCGTTGTTTTTTTCATTATGAATGAAAACATACGTGCTTTATAAGTTTAACAATTATTGAAGTGAAAGTAAATAAAGCAATTAATGTAACAAAATAAATATTATATGTCTAATTAATTAAGATTATTTCACATTGTGTCACTTTAAAAAAATTTGTGCCGGGTTGGATTTAATGGAATAACAGTCTTGTCCATCGAATACATTTAAATAAAACTTGCGTGATCAAGTCACTGCCTTTTATTAAAAAATAATAACTTGCACTTCAGTGCAATACAGCACGGTAATTTGATTTAAACGATAAATTAATAAGAGAATTAAATTTTTATTGAAGTATATGGTCCGTTTTACACGATCCAGACTGTTGGACGACAGGCAATAACTGGTAGAAAGGAACTCGACTTCCTTCTATAAATCCGCGATAACAGATTCCGTATCTATTAAATGTGTCTGACACATCAGGAAATGACGATTCTACGGGATGTACATATATCATTTTTATATTATATTAGAATAAATCAAACAATGCTGTAAATTGATTCTACATTATGCAAATAAAAATTTAAAACAAGGTAAATGTAATAAAGGTTTATAATTTATAAAATAGCACGTTTTTGATAGTAAAATTACATATAATGACTAAAGGTAATATGTTTATATTGTTATATATAGATATTTACTTATATTAATTTTTCTTCTTGTAAATATTTTGAAAGATATTTCTTCTTCGTGGTGAAACAGTAGAGTTGCATAAATTATAAAACTTTTAGAAATTTATAGCTTGCTACGAAATTTTATAAATAATTATATCGCATATAAATCTAATATTCGGAACAAGCAAGGACAGTAATAAAATTATATCTAAATATTCTTCGAAATTTTATTATTATACAGTATATTTTCACATAATTTTTATTTTCTACAAAATATTTCATATAAAATAATAATTTTTGTAAAATATAAGTCGTTTCTTATACCTCCAATTTAAAATTTTTGTACGTAAAGATGATGTCATGATTTGATGGTGTCATTTATAAAGCTGTCTAATACGTTATAATATAATAATATTAATAAGTACACATGATTTATTTTAAATGTAATTACTTTTGAACAATTCGTGTCTACGAGAATATGAGAATCACAATTGTATTCACAAAATACAATTAAATAAGTAAATAAGCAAAATTTTAAAGAATTTATGAATTTTAGATTAAAATTATAATTTGTAAAGCATGAGCAACGGTCCTTATAAACAATGGTATTTAACAGTACTTATATGAGCAATGGTCTTTATAAGCAATATTGTTTAACAGTACTTATAAACGATAATGATCTAGGTTTTATACAATTTAAATTTTTTACTGAGATCTCATTGTGTACATATATATATTTGATTGAACAGAAGATTAATTTTTAAATTGTCAAGATTAGAGGAAAATTTATTAACTTCAATAAACATTTTTTGGAAAACGTCATTTGTAGCACAACTTCCTGAAGTGTACTCTTAATAGATATTCTTTGAACAATTTATTTCATCTCGATATTTATATAAAATGATATTTTTTAATTATAATAGATATGTGGCAAGAATTTATATATGATTAAACTACCTTATAGTAGCATTTTTACATATCTTCTTTCATAAGAACAATTTTAAAGTAAATAGTTATTGTTATATTTAACAGTTGCCAGAATTAGGGCTTAAGGAGAGAATCGTGGTATCCAAGAATGTACTCGTCTATGACGTCCAAGATTGCATTTTGGTTTCAGAAGAGCCAACAAAGCCAAAGCAGCGCCTAAAACCGACACACCGCACAAGGCGCCGGCAGTGATGTCGTGAAGAGGTGTACCATCCTTTGGGGATTTAGCTGCAAGTAACAAAAGACCAGCACAGCTCAATGCCGACAGTCCAGCTAGGCCGAGTCCTGTCCAGGTCCTTCGCAGACTTCTGCATGCGCCTGCTAAAGCGCAGCAGGCACCGCAACCGACTGCACTGTCAAAGTAATATCTAAAAATAATTTTTCTGTTAAAAATGTCGATTATAAAATTATTTATGTATATAAAACACATGCTTCTAAAATGTTCTAATTACTATTTGAATTCGCTCAATTCTTATTAACTCTTTAATAAGTTTATTTTAAATTTTCAAGAGTTAATTTATTAAAATTAGAGAAAATCTTTTCTACCTTCTTCCTTGCGACCAGGACAGATATAAGGCAAGGCCGCATGTGAGGAGACCGACTAATATGAGAAGTATTGGTGCGCTCTTTCTATCACTTTTTTCCATGCCGCTCGCCAGAGTCGTATTTGCATCGCTATTCGGTGGAGATAATGGTGGTACCTAATACGAGAAAATCTTTGTTAAACTAATGATTTTTTTTTTTATTTCTGTTATATCATTATCTGCTTTAGTATCACTTACAACGGCGGTTCGAGCTAAAAATGCGCTTTCTACACTTTGATAATTTTTCTTATCAGCGGGTACCATCTGATATTTGGGCGATCCGGACATCATCGGCATGGACTCGAGACCGCTTTCTGTATAAGCATAGCGAGGTGGCGGCTCATGACTCATATTCATTAAATCGACTGGGGCAGTGCCAACGTAACGAAGCCGACCACAATTATTGGCTGGACAAAGGTCCTGCTGTCGAGACGAGTTCTCCAGCAGAGGAAGACATCTGCGAGCTGATGATTCCTTATTAGGTGTCGAAGTCTGAGGTCCTATGGGCGAAAAGACTCGCTGAGGTGTGTTTTGAGGAGTTGTGCGCGTTGGACTAAAAGTGCGACCTGATAAAAGTAACAGAAAAAAATTTTTATTTTAATAATTGAAAAAGTATTTTAAAATTAATTAATATGAAATATGATCAACAACTTAATAAAAGTACGGTATCTGAAGAACTTATAGATATTTTTAATTTTTAAGCGTATTTCTCTAAAATGTACTCTCTGTCTTCTGACGAATTGAATCAAAGTTTAATTTATACAATATTTATTTATTATCGTGTCGTAAAAAGATTATTTATTATTATATTATGAGCATCGAAAAGGACAATACAATAATAAATTTCAGACCATCTGGAGATCCGCCAGGAGTAAGTGCCCTTCGTTGCGGTGTGCTGGTTTGATTGAATGATTGTTGCCTCTTCGGTGATAGTGTCCTCTCTTCGGATCTGGATCTCGGTTTTCTGGGTGTAGATAATATTTCGTGTAGTTTCTGAGTAGCTAAATTATTCTTCGGTGACACCGAAAGTTCTTGCACGTTTCTCTCCGGAAGCGCCGGCGGAATCTCTTCTTGCAAAGGTACTCTGACGTAACGACCTGTTGCAAATTGTACAAATTTGAATAATAATTTATATATTAATAATATATTAATAATTTATATCAAATAATCGAATAATTTTTATTAAAGATGTTTTGACTGTATAATATTGGCTAAAAATATCAGTCAAGAAATTAATCAAAAAAATCAGTTTTTAGTCGTAAATACGTTTTGAAATTAATTGCAAAAAATTAAACAAATAATTTGGCTTATGCAGCTCAACAATCATATTTTGTTGTAGTTTTAAATAAATAACTCTTTTAAATGAGAGTAAATGGATCCGAATAAACTTTTGCACAAATGTTTATTAGAATTTTATGATATATAAAGAAATTTAATTTAATTTATAATACTACTTTCTTATCAAATTCGTAAGTAAATACTGCAACATGCAATTTTACATAAGAATCAAGGAAAAAGCAATAAAATTAAATAATTTTAAGATTAATAAAAAAATTGTATTCAAAATTTATATAGATACTCAGAGATGTAATAATGAAATCTATGAATTTTATATATTTTTTGTAATACTTTTTGAGATGTGACTCAATAAGGTATATCCCTTAAATAACCGATGACAAATACGAAGAAAGACTTTTATATTTCTGAAACTAAAACTAAAGAATGATTACCCTGCGGAGTGTTAATATGTCGAGATGGCGATTTTGCATTACTCCATTGCGAGTTGTTTTCTTGATAATTTTGATCACCCGGTATAACAGTGTATCTACCGGCATTGCTACGACACATCCGCGTCTGTGACCCTCCTCGATCGTCTTGGTTGGTCGCTGGCGCGGAACGTTGTTGCACCTGCTGGTGTGGAATGAACTCGTACCTCGACGAGTTCCTGCGCGGTAACTGGCTTCTCTCCGCCTCATCCTGCTCTATGTATTCGTATCTTGAGGACTGGTTGTAAGTCACGCGAGATTCTTCCACCGGAAGACTAGCGTATCTCCTGTGCGTGGGGGCCCTGTTACCCTCCAGATAACAATACCGATCCCGCGACTCGCGGACGTCTAGCGTTGTTTCCGGCGGAGCTTGGAAGGCCGGATTGCTTTGACCCGCGACGTGACATTGCAATTGCAACGGCGGCGGAGGCGGCGGCAAATCGTCGCTTCCTTGAAATTGCTGTGGTGGCGGCGGTAGGTCGTTAACATGATCGTCCGGGATGTACTCCGATTGACGGCAAAACGACGGATTTGTGTAGCAATGCACCGGCACCGATTCAGGTGGCTGAGCCATGATTGCTGTTCGTAGCTATCTCATCGAATGACGTGTATTTCGCTTTTCGATAAAAAAAGAAAAATAGACATTTTTGCGATGCAATCTTTGCAATGAGCGTTGGGAAACTTAAAAGATAAAAATGATTGTAAATAATTAAAAAGAAAAAATAGTCAAAATGAAGGAAAGAAAGGAAATGAGGATGAAAAAAATGATTAAGAAAAGAAGATGATTAAGAATTAGGTCATGCTAGTATGATTCTAATGAATAAATCTGGCATTAACTCGTAGAGATAAATTGAGAGTTAAATGGTTAAATCTGAGACGTTATTAGCTAAATAAGTAGTACGTTTAACAAGATCTGAATAACTACTTGGCAAATTTTTATGGGCTGTCGCCAGTTCCGTTTAAATAAAATGTTCTCTAAATTCGAGTGCAAAACATGATAAGAATTAATAAATATTTTGCTTAGCAAATTTCATTTATAATAATTGATTCGAACCTTTTTGCGGCAACTTTTAAAATACTGAATATTTAGAAGTAATCACAGGCATGTTAGATCTTCAAGATTTATAAATTAAATTATTAAATACCATGTAGCACTGATAAATTTCATTGATGTTGTTGACAATCTTTTTTACAATCACAATTTAATCTCTTTTACGAACACGCACAAATTGATGAGTCTTTTGAGCACTGTTATGCATTAACTAGGAATCAGCATAAACACCCAAAATCGATTTAAGATCGATTGATGAGTATAACTAGCATACTACTGACATAAATAGGAGATCGCCAAGTCTCCAATGCGAAATTCACTATTTGGATTGATGGCGAGTCAATTTCGCATATTAATTTGCAAATTTTTTTACACATTTTATATATAAATTTCAAAAAATATTGATACACATCGAATTTCTAATATGTCCCTTTTTAACTTAAGAATTAAATAATATCACAAAATAATATATCACACACCAATTTTGAAGTAATCACTCGATTTCTTCGAAGAACACGGCCATTAAATTAGAATTATAATATGTACCGAAATAATGACGAATTTTTAGTAATGTCACTTATATAAGAATGCGTTTTCAATTTTTTGACTGAAGTTAATAATAAATTTTTAATTTCTAATCTTAATTAAAAAAATAAAGATTAATTCTTTGTGAACAGAATGCAATATGTTGGCGCGTAAAAGTGTTCGTCAAGAATGAGCACTTTCATTCTCTACGCGATGTGCTCACGACCGTTGCCTTCGTTAAACTGTCTCGCAAGTTCCCTTAACAGCAGATGCGCAAAGGGCGTTTCTCCATGCGTTCCCTCGTATCTGCGCGTATATATGCGACTGCTCGGGGGGTTGTCACGGAGGGATTTCACGTAATACGGGCCCGGTGTCCCTTCATAGAGTGGGGGGCCCTTCAACTATAATATACTTCGCCCAGGGTTTCGACCGTTGCTTCTGTTGTTCGAGCAACTTTTCTGATGATGTAATTTAAACTTTAAATGCCTGCCAAAGAATGAGCATATTGGACTAAATTATGAGATTTCTCGATTTAATATAAATATTTACGCAAAATCCTTGACATTCTTGAACATTCTATTAAATAATCATTCGATTATTATAGTAAATACATTTAAAACTTATTTGAAAACAACAAACATATTTTTTTTTCCATAGTAAATACAAATGTTTAAACATAACATGCATTTTTTTTCAAAAAGGAAATAAAAAACTTTGAAAAAAAACGATGTTAAAAATAAATATTATACTGTTATGTCGCACTAATTATTTATTATGTTCTTGTGGATTTAATATCTATTGTTTACATACTTCAAATTACTTTATCATAATTTTCATATTTTAATACATTCATAATATAAAAAAATTTTTTATTTTATAGTAAACGTATAATTATATGTTTGTATAAAATAAAAAACGACTGCAATTTAGATTGTCGTGGAAAGAACTCAGATTGAGGATAGTATAGTTGATTTTCTGGGCAGCTGCCACGACCGTTGAGACGCGTGCCCCGATAGAGTAACAGCTGCTCCAACACAAATGCATTTCGGTCGCAAACACATTGTATGCCTTGCTCGCTCTTACCGAATATCGAGTATATGTCTCTCGTACACTTAGGCGTACCGGCACGTTAACGGCCAAAAAGTCACTTTAATGAAAGGATTCGAAATTCGGCGCGTACGACGGAAACGCCAAAAGTATGCATTTTTACAAATAAACGCTCACGTGAAAGTACAGAGAAAACGAGGAGATATTATAAGAGAAACCAGATCGATCCTCTGATCGACATATTTTCACGCTCGAACTGTTAATCGAATTGTTTTGCGATTTACTGGTAGATAACTTCAGATTTTTTTATCAAACATTTCTCCAGGTAAAACACAAAAATCATAATAGTCATCTGATGATCTTATTTATCTTTTATAAGTTTACTTATAAGTAACTAATAAAGTCATAAAAGTGATAACGTCTTATAATATCATTATAATTCTGTGTTCTATCTAATCTTTGCTTTTTGAAAAAATTTAAAAATTTCTAAAGACTTTATTTTCACATAAATTTTGCGTGTTAATAAGGCATGAGGAACAATTGATGAGCTTACTTTCTATATTTATATCTTTAAATAAATCTAGATATATGTGACTATTTATTAATTATTTCTTATGATTGTCATATATTTTTAAATCTATAAAATGCGATACTTAGATATTACATCGCTTATTTCAATTAATAATGCCGAACAAAGCAAGCAACAACGTGTAACTGTATCTCTAATGCACGTCTTCCGACTTGTTCCACATGCAACAAATCATGCATTGATCGTGATTATCTCCATGTATACGGAGTCACGCACTAGGATTATTTAATTTTTTGCAAATCTTTCTAAAACGCGACTTCGTCCGCTTGAACGAGTTTGCGGTTCAATCGATGTTACAGGAAGTTCGATGTCTCCAGTGCCAACGTTCGATTTTCTCGAAAGCGCTTCATAATTTTTGCATGAATAATTTATTGACGGCAGAATGATTTTGCTGCAAATCGTGAAAGTTCTCTCTTTTGTTTAATTTAATAGATTGTTACGATCCGTTGAGATACCGTTATGGTGAATTGTGCAAGTTTGTTTGCCGCAGCTTTATTAAACTATACTTTCTCGATCGTCGTCTCAATTATACAGCGACATTAATAACAATAATCCTGTTAGGATCAGTTAAGCAATCGCATTAGGTAATCTTAGTCCTTATCCAATAATTATTATCGTGAAGAAACGTTGAAGAAATTTTGAAGAGACATTGTACGATTTTATCTCTTATATTCTATATACTTTTAGTTAAGGTTATGCCACATTAGATAGAAATTTATGATGCTTACATAATAAAAAATATATTTATAACTAGTTTCACTATAAAAGAAAATCAGTAACTTTTAATAATTAAATTGACTGTGATAAAATTTCTCTGTAATTAAAAGCGATGAATATTAACTCAAATATCGTTTTGACTTAGAATTATTAACAATCATGATGATCAATTTGGTTATAATAGATGACCTCGATATCTAAAATAATTGTTATAGAAACTTTTTTTGCGTCATTTCTTGGCTTATTCATAAAATGGTGCTCGAAAGCACCATTAATAAAATTAAAAAAATATAATTCTTTTTTATTATAATTTAATGAAATAGTAACAATTGAAAGATTTTGTACCGTTTCTTCATTGTTTTACGCATTCTATGGGAATTTTGTCGGAATGTAATCTGCAGATGATCCATCGAAAAGGTCGTACGCTGAACTCACGTGTTTCTGCAGCTAACAATAAAGGTTGGCTCATGCAGATCCTGGGATACGTTTGCTCTCTGAGAAGTTATCTTCGATTATAACGGGACTTTCGCACCAAGTGGAAGGATTTTCGTGAGAGACAAGTAAAATGATTATTATTCCAAAAAGTTCATCAAGTCATACTTAAATACATAGATTTTCGCTATGATAATGTATTAACATTTTGCTCTTTTTTTTTTATTAAAACATTCAACAAAGAAATTTCATTACTTAAAAAGTAATTATTTTTATATTTTTCTTCTGTTTTATTCATACTTCTATTGTTTTTTCTTGCATATTTGCATGTATAACAATGTGATATATGGTAAAGAGAAATGCAAGATAATATCTATCTCTCATTGCCAAGATCGTTTTGCCATGCAAGTATGAGACGTCGATGATGTGAACAGGATTTAATGCTAGTCAAAGGTACGCTTATCCGGTACTGTTCTATGTTGTCCCTTTCACTGCAAGTCGGTTGCGTGGGAGGCTCGTTCAGTATTTCATAGCAATTTCAACGAAGACTAGTCTTCGTAGTTCAGTCACTACTCAAGTACCGCGCGCGAGTGATCGTTTATCAAGCCGTGAGTTCAATGCTATCAAAATACAATATACAATATACAAAAGTGCGTTCTCTGAAAGTTGATTGAACCGAAATTAATTCATGGCACGGAAAAAGTACGTGATCCATATACTACCATCAGTACACATTTCGTAGACAAGTTCGCTAATAAAATAAAATTTGTAAAATTTAATTATTACTTATGTAATCATATTTTTGTTAGATATGCATTTTCACATTTGTATGTTTATGAACATAAAGTTGATATAAAATTAATACAATACAAATTAACGTTTAAATATTTAATTATCTCATAATATTTATAAAAAACATTTTGTGTGATATAGTTAATAAGATTAATCTTTTTTATATAACCGAATATTACATGTAGTAAATGTTGAAAAATAATTTAGATTTGTAAACTTTGATAGCAAAATTAATATTATTTGGATCAAATAATATTTATAAAATTTAATATAAAAATAATATTAAAAATAGTATAATTCTCAAAAATTTGATTTCTCAAATTTTATATGTTATATAACATTGAAATAAAAAGAAAAAACTTTACACTTTTATACATACAATTTTTATATAGTTTATTCTTGTGTATGTTACATGTTTGAATTATTTATCTTGAAACACACACTTATTGTTCGTCAGAAATTTCACCGAAGATTCACACAAGTTGACGTGCTAATTCGACATAAAAACGAATACCAAAGAAACAGGAGCACACTTGCAACATAATTGCAACGTCTCGTAATCAGTTACATAATACTAGCGCGAGAAAAAAGTAAAAGATCGACGGTAACGACGCGTCTAATCCTTCAACCTATTAACTGAATCGGTCGCACGAATAAATTACAATAATACAGACCAAATTACAAGATAAAGACTGGTTTTGGATTAATTTAGTTGCACAGTTCTGAAATAAATTCTTTACTTGAATGTTACTTCAATTACCGTGTACAATTTCCTTTCAATCTCACGACTTAGTCTGTACAGCGTTTTAGTAATAACGTAAAAAATACCAATTTTGAAATATGTTCATTCAACGAAATCTTATTCTTTTATTTCACTTATGACAGAAATGTTTATTATGATGTGAGCTCCATGTTGCGCGAGATTGGCTGCAGTCAGTCATGAGCGAACGATTGTTATTCATAGATTGCGTAAAACTTCTATCTTACAAAGTCGTGACGCGTGGAGGAAAATCTGCGGAGATCGACGAAGACTTCAATTAAGTAAAAAAGCGGTTGCTATAATTGGTCAGTTGTTCTTGATAACAACGCGGAAGTAACTGCAATTTCTTTTATTATACAAAACGTCGACTTTGTCCGTTATAAATGTTCCCGATTTGATCTTGTTTCAAATTTGATTATAGATTACATGTCCGGTATAATCATAAATGACTGTAAGATCATTGCGATCGCGCATCGTGACTCATTTGATTATTCATCGTTTGCGTAATTTTCTAACTTTATAATCTGCTTTCAAATTACTAGTTTTTGTTGCGCTTGGTACATATACATAATTTCTTATATTGCTTATATAATAATAAAAATAAATTAATATATAAATAAAAAAATGTGAAAATATTAAAATGTCATTCAGAAAGACATTGTATTATTTTAACTTTTAAATTAATAAAAATTGTAATGAACGATAAGATAATTGTTTTTATATATTGTTTTATATTAAAAAATCTATATATTAAGTTATATATTTTTTATGTTTACACTTCATGTAATATTTTAATTTTTAAATACATTCATGAAATATTTTATCTTTATGATTCTTTTATTATGTATATTTTGTAACACAGCAAATATTTATTACATTTAATTAATTTTTTTTATTTGACAGTGCAAGGAAGGAAAAAATATACAAACCATTTGGATAAGATCTATTCACTTCTGTGACACTGGATGATATTTCTACGGAAATATAAACTTTTAAAAATATGAGTGAGAGAGACAATGGACTGTGCAAACTTGCATGAATTAAGTTTATCTCGAATAAATATGCACATACTTAATGTAATATTTTCTCTCAATCGGATTCCTTGAATTAAATTGTTGTGCAATTAAGTGTAATCGCGATTTAAGAAGACAATGACGGAGAACGTGTACGTTATCAAAGTGAAAACAAAACCACCGCTGTCGTCTCTATATCCATCAGAACGTCGTTATTCAGCGTCAACAGTCGGCGGACTGTCCTTGGTCCACTTTGGCCTCGGAACGCTGTCCCTCCTCCTGGGCACTCTCGCCTTGTCCTTGCAGGGCCCAATTTTGTTTGTTACATGCCTAGTGCCGTTCGTGACAGGTCTTCTCGCTTGGCGACGTTGGTACATCGACCGAAACATCGCTATTTTCTTCTACGGTAATCTTTTCTCCCTGGTAGCAGCGATCCTCTGCTTCATCGTTACGATCTTCGACGTTGCGGCAGCTTCCAACAGCACCAACGAATTTGTGTGGCCGCTGGAGAAAATCCTTGATACTCCGCATTATTCCCCTCATTCTGCCAAGGATCTCACAAATGATACTTACGCGGATATTATGTCGACCGAGGATCATTCATTCAACTTCACTGAAGATTATGATTTTTTGAAGATTAACGATTCTAGTAAATTACCTACTACATTCAAATCTCCCAGCAACGAGTTTAACACATCAGACTTTCATATTAATGCTAAAAATCACAATGATCCCATGATGACGGAAGCGTCGTTAATGTTTGAAGAAAGGATGATGATATCCAGAGAAATTTTCCAGAATAAAAACATAATGAACATTACAGAAGGATCAATGAATTTGACGAAGGAAAAAACTGAGACCTTCCGGCACAGCCATTTTGAGAACTCCATGCATGCCAGAATGCTGCTGACCTTAAACGTCTTGATGGCTTCTCTTTTGGAGATCTTCTGGTCGCTACTAAGCGCAAAGATTGCGTTTTGCGGAATGATGAATCAACTGCCGGAGAACGGTAATGTCATTGTCAAATCAAAGACGACGAGATTGCCACTGCAAAAGAGAAAACCCCCAGCACCTAAACCGGACATCTTGGATCATGATCGTCGGCTATCAGAAGCTCTTCAGAATTTGCAAGGAGGTAAAGATTTGAGAGATTCTTAGAAAATCAGGCAACGGATAGAGTTGTTGAAGGTGCTTGAAGCTAACAACTTTAAAATGGACTCTAATTTTGATAGATTTTTCATAAAAATCTTAAAACATTTATAAAATTTTTCATTCATCTTTTTTTCACAATATTAGTATGATTTATTACTTTAGAATCTAGAAATATTTTGTAACATTCTTATTAAGTATTTTTTAATTGAATCGGTGAAAAAATCAAAATTTGCTTAGATACTTTATTTATTTTAAATTATGTTAAACAATAATTATCTTTCTTTATATTAAACAATATCAGATAACTGAAACAAAACAATTTCGAAAACACTGGAATTAACTCTCTGCTGGCAACATTATGGAATTTTAAACAAGAATAATAAAGACTTCAAGAATAAATTAAAATAAAATGAAAAAAAGATAATCCACTCCGATAGGACATTTATGAAATTATTTTGATACAATCTTACATAAAACTCATTGCCGATGGAAAATTAAAACATACTGACTATTAAAAAATTTTTTCTTATCGCTTTTCGAGTTTAGTTTGTTGGCCATTCACAAATCTCATCAAAAAAGTTTTTATATTTTGATAGGATGTAGCATACTATTTTTTTTAAATCTTGAATTTTGTGAGTCTTGGACTCATCCTCTTCCTACAATCGCCGATTTAATTATTACTTTAATTATTATAGATAACATATTATACCGATCTCAGAGTTTTCTTCTAGAGTCTTGTTACTACTTAATTCATTTATTTTGTGACGCAGATATGTACATACATTTTATTTTTAATTGTAGAAATGTAAAGTAGGGTAATCATAATATACATCCCACTTATTGTATGTACAATATTAAAATAACAAACTAAATTTTGATTATAGATATGACAGTGCTGTATTCGAACTAAATTACATGGCAACCGTAGTGGCAAGCAATGAAAACAATACGAATTATTTATTATTTATTATTACTTGCTATAGCAAACTGCCGTCTATGTTATCTTTCACAAATCAATTAATTAATATTGATTCATATTCACAACCGGACGAGAATGATTAATCGACTATATGTTCTGTAAACAGTTTGCAACTGGGCTTTTATCGAAAAAAATTAAATGCTGTTTTTACAAGCATTAATTATTTACATAAGCTAATTTATTTAAAGCCGTTACTTTATCGCGATTATTAACTGATAATTATATGTATAAATAATATAAGCGTATCTTATTGAATTTCATACAAATGTGCTCGCAACTTGATTAATTAAGCACTCCATTATATAGTACAAAAACAATTTACGTGTATGTGCAATTTACTGCACTGTGATACGAATCTCGTATACATATAACTGCTTAACAACATATAGCAATATTTAGAACATTTCTTGCTTCTCTGGAATCTCTGACAGTATCTACGAAATTTCGTATAATTTACGATGCAATACAAATTACATTTTATTCTCATGTAAATAGAATTTCAATCATATTTAGAGAAAAAATAGCATTATTGTTAAAAAAGGTATTTGTTACAGATTCTATTTAATAATAGCTTTAGTAATTACTAAAGATTAATTAACATATGTAAACTGATTACATGATATATTTAATAAGATTGCAACATTTCTCGACAAATATAAATTTTAACTTGTAAAACTTGCGTGTCTCACGATTTAAGAATCGAATTGAAAATGACATTACGTATCAAGCGTTGTCTTTAATTCATATACTCAATGTGAAAGTTTAATGACTTGTTACGATATATCAAACAATTCAATATTGGCCAACGAGGCTACAGATATTACGAGGCTACAGTTAAGGAACCTATTAACAATAGTAATATCACTTTGGAATCCGCATTCCTTTCGAACATTTATTCACGTGCATGAATTGGCGTTTGTGTTCGCCGGTTTTCGTACTATATAGATTTGAATGGATAACAAAGACATTGTACTTATAGTGAACATTACAAAAAAATATAATATAAAGAGATAAATATTATTTCTATTTTTATGATTCATACCTATATTTAACATGCAATGGGATTTCCGCTTTGGCTTATCACATTTATTACATATCGAATAATTTTTCTGTAATATGAAGGACAAGCAATGGTTTAAGGAGAGGATCATTATATCCGTATTCTTCGCAAAATCATCCTTTATTCTTAATCATTGTCAAGTACATTGTTCGATGATGCAACGGATTTATGACTCACGGCTCACCCTTAAGGTACACTTCATTATAAATTGCATTATAAGCTACTTCACTACACTCTGATTATGCTTTGAATGATAAAATATGCATTTTATTCACGTTTGCGTCTTGAGCGACCGATAACGAAAATAGACAACCGACAAGTGTTCTAGTAATCTAATTAGATTGATTGATCTTTCTATATTGTCCTTGGTCCACCTGAATTCTAAAGCGAGTAATGTTTAAAGAACATTAAACAATAAATAATTTATTAATAAGCATTGATAATGATAATCCTTACAGAAATTCACTTTAATACTGAAAGATGAAAAATTAATTACTTATTTTGAATATTAAAAGTACTGAACAATCATGCTTTTAATAATCAAAATAAATAGTTAATCACTACGCTTTATATAGATTTCCAGAATTCATACATCAAATGAAAGATCCGCATAAAATTCTCAACCGAGGGAAAAATATGGAACGAAATATTTCAGTCGCGGATACCAAGTAAGATTAAGAAATAAACCAGAAGTATGACAATGAAACAATTTATTAATCGCAAAAAATTAAATTCTCATTATAAATATTTCTTATGATTATGAACATACCGTTGATATATCGGAGATAATCAACGACTATTTGAGATTTACAACTAATACCTAATTGGCAAGAGTAAAGCACACTTTTGTACATGGTATCTATCGTGTATTCAACAAAGAACAATTGTTGATTGATCGACGATCTTAATTCTAATACGCAATAGACTTAAAATTTCAGCAAAACATCAGGTAAAAATACTTGTAGCGTGTATTACTACCAAGACAAATAAATAGTACGAAATAATAAACGAACGTCTAATAAAGCGAACGTCTTCTTAGTAAAATAGTCATATAGCCGTTTGTTGGACATATATTTTCAACAAACGATCCCTAACTAACTTTGTAGCTAATTCTCCTTTTCATTTTCTCCCACTCGTCTTTAATCAATCATCGCAAATAATTTCTCGATTATACTTAACACTCACTATTATTTATTACTACGAGCAGCATGAACAACGTTGCAGTTAGCAAAAATACACAGAATTTGCCATGAATATTTCGTCCTACGAGATTAATATTTTTATTTAATAGATGATCATTTTTTAATATAAACAATCAAGTTTAACTTCGTTTTGTCCATTATGATCATTGATGCACGCCTGATGATCTCAACACAAGTTTTATAATGCACTTTTTATGCGGTTTTAATTGTTCACATTGTTTGATTTTATCAAGGATTAGTATAAATTATCATTTGAACGTATTCTATTTTAATCACGTCTACTCTTCAATTAAAGAAGAAAATTTACACGTATATAGATTATATTAAACTGGCAAGCTTCTTACGAGAAAAATGAATGGCAGTTCATTCTCATCGAAATCGAGATTAGCACTTGTGTTTAATGTTATTATTTTTATCACTATAAATTATCACTAAAGTCTGGATTTCATTATCATTGTGCTTTCTATGGCATCGATATAGTTCATCGTCAATCACTTCGGTAAAGATCGAAATAAAAGTATTTATTTTAATATAAAGAGAGAATATCGTAGTATGTAATGTTTTATATAATCGGTGTAATATATTTGAAATAAAGTTAATAATCATTAAATGACCATTTATGGAAAAAATATTTGTGTCATGCATCACGTCCATTACTACTTAATTTAAAAAGTGCGAAATGTTATTAAATAAGTCTTTTTAGCAATTCTTTATAGCAATTTTTTCAGGAGAAGGGAAATCGATACAATATGAACTGACACGCACATCGAGAATATTTCACACTATTACGTTATTTAAATTTAGTGCATTAACTTTTTAATTATAAATTCAATTACACATTTCAAAAGCAAACCTGTTATCAACCGACTAGGATCATATCTACCAAACTCGAACTACTTTCTTTTTAATTTCTCTATTCTGTCAATTAAATTCAAAGGATTGAATCCCAGCAATTTCAGTCGCTTTGTTTACTTCAGAACAAGACCTACATACGATCAATCTAAATTGTTTACAGGTCAGAAGCTATTGTCGGGCTTTTCTTCACTACTTTAATTTAATGGTTTTCATATAACACTTCCTGGCAGGAAATTAATGTTTTATCGTTTTCGCTAAGAATCTTACAGTTCTAAGATCACACGTTCACCGGCCGGACGTTATCATCCGATTGCTGTTGCTCCCCGCTTTGCCAACCAGAGTCTAGAGTCGTCGAATCGCTCAAACAACACTGTGGCGTTTCCTCCTCCTGATTGTTCCTGTAATCCCTATAATCCCTTTCACGCCCCCTTTCATTTTCCTCTTCCCGAAAGTAACTGGAACTCGGCGGACCTTCCTGCTCCTCGTCATTTTTCGATCCGTAATAGGAATAGCGACCTTGTTGAATCACTTCATATTGCGCGTCAGGAGCGAGAAAAGGACCTCTCGCGTTTCTCGGTTCGTCGCTGTTCGCATAATTGTCACAGGGAATGTCGCCGTTGTCCGCAGGCAAAGGAAGAGGCAATCGAGATCTTTTCGATAGTTGACGCTTGCCTAGCCTAGTCGCCAGATAGTCTACGCTTTCCGGATGTTCTGCACCTACAAAAAAATACAAGCATATCAAACATTTAAAAAAATGTTATAAGAAACGTTTTAATCTTTGAAATGAATAATTTAAAAATAAATAATTTTTTTTATTATAACCTGAATAATTTAAAAATGAATAATTCTTTGAATTAAATCAACAGCTTCTAGGTAAATAAGAAGATTTTTACAAAATATGTAATGATAAAAAAGAAACACTTACGAATTTATATTTAATGTAAAAAGATTTAATTTAAATATAACGATTGTAAAAAAGATATTAGTTTCTAGATGTATAAATGCCGAAGTAACGAGTTTAATTTAGAATTTTTATGATAAGAAATATTACGCAATCTTGTCGCGGAAATAATAAGTACCTTCTTTTTCCACAGCTAGATCGTAAAAACTACTCTCGGGTCCGCAGCACGAGGACACGTCACCGAAATATAGTTCGCTCTCAGATTGTTTCGGGCCGGGATTAGTTTCTTGTTGAAACGCCCCATTTTCTACGCCCTTCAAAGGCTTTCTAGCTCTCCTACCTTTGATGGTTCCCTCGTTCCCGCCCTCAGGATCTGTGCTATTAGAGATCTCCTCGGCGTTCTCGTAATTATCGGAAGGACGCTTTGCAGGTCTCGGTCTATGGTCTAAAAATTTCAGAAAAATGCAATTTAATTTTTAATTTTTAATCAGATATTAATTAAATTGGATCATCGATTATATTTTATATATATATATTTTTTTCTTCTCTTGACTAATTATTATATTATTCATTATTATATCAAATGTTAGTTTATAATAATTGACATTTTACCTTCGTTATTTTCAAAATTATCCATCCTCTTGGCAATTCTGGTTCTCGATTCGGTCATTTGCGGTCGTCTGGCAGGACTGTTAGGATCGCTGTACGGAGGTGGCGGTCCCCACAATGGCACTGGAGTTTCCAGAACGCTGTATGACGCGGTGCTCGGAGTGTATGGAGCACTCGGAGCATTTAAAACAGAATAAGGACCACTCGACTGCGAGTTAAAGACACTGTAAGGGCCGGTTCCGCTCTCCATATTGGTTTCCGTTGGTCGTGTTTGCGTGTGAAAACCATAATTTGAATCTGGGCTCGGTGCTGGACCTCTCGATCTCGACCAAGGTAATCGCCATCTCCTATAAAAGCAAAAATGATGTGTTAACTCCTATTAATTAAAAATTAAAATTTTTACGTTCTAATTAAAATCAACTTTTGTCTAAATTTATCATACTTTACTCTTCTAATTCTTAATATATCAGAATTGTATATATTAATAACTCTCTCTATATTTTTTTATGTTTATCATAACATTTATCAATTAAATAAATATAGTAAATTATTATATATTATAAATATTGTATAAAATAAAATATTTTGGAGCTCTTTGACGTATTTATTTAGTCGTCTAAATAATATTAGAGAAACTTATTTGCAATTTTCTTGATACATTTTAGGATTTTTCTGAAAAATGTCTATATGTTTCTAAAATAAATTATATATTATATATTATGATAAAAGTATCGTCTTATCGATTATATGTATACAACTATGATATTATTCTTCAACCGACACTTCATAATCTGTGAACTGATACGAGAGTCATGTGCCATATCAATATAATTTTCTTTTATCTTTCTTTTTATCCTTTTCGCGTACTCTCGGGATCAATGCCAGACCAGACGGCTATCTCGTTGGATACAATGTTCAGAGAAATGTCTACTAGTGTCTATGTGTCTGGTGTATGTACTTTAAAACCAATTGACGTGCGTGGCCGCGTGTTTTATTGCTAGTTCATTCTATGGCGAATAAAAATAAACTTCAAAGGGTGCGTCGTTTATCACAATACATTCCCGAGACTCGAAAAGTGTTTCTGTAAATATTGGGAACTGAGAAAAATACCGAGAGAAAATATTTTAATCAAGCATATGAAAAAATAAAATACAATTAAAAATACGCATATATTTCTTTATCATATTTTAAATATTATTGTACTTTATTTATTTATTTTTTTAAATAAAATTTACGAAATCTATTAGTTTTATTGGATATATACACGTTAATAATTGTTAATAAATATTAAAATCAAATTAAAGATTTATTGAATATAAACATTTATTGAACATAGCTGTAAATTGGCCATGGATTATATGTAGCATATTAATAAAATAAAGACTTTTTTTAAAAAATGTTGCATATTTGCAATTTTTAAAGGTTTTAAGACATAAATTTTATTCTGTAAATAACTAACTTTTATTAAAAAGAGAGGCAATAATATCTATAGTTTTTAAATATATCTATTTTCTAAACAATATTATTATATTTTACGCACCTGGATGGCGCCATATCAGGATTCGGTGTGTACAGATTTCCAGGTGTTTGGGCCCACCACGGATTCGCACCTCCGCAATCGTTACAGCATCCGCAGGACCCAGCCGGCGGTCCCACGGTGCTGCCTTGGCCGTACAATGATCTGCATCTCAGCTCCAACTGCTCCCAGTACATCTTCTTCTTTTCGTGGCTCAACAATTGATATACCAGCATGCACGAGAATATGCAGGCCAATATACCGGCCACCGAGACGCCGAAAAGGGCCCTCAGGCAATCTGACAATGCGCCGTGCACCGCTTCGCAGTGAGGAGTCCCCTCGAAAAGCACACCGGGATCTCCCTTCGATTGCGGCGCGCCGTAACATGTACATGATCTGTGTGAATCATCACATCAAAACTTCATATTAATATCTGCACTTTTCATTTGGAAAACAATCAATATCCTAATGAAAGAAGTTCTCATAATTTTTAAAAAATTTGTCATATTTTAAATTTATAAAAATTTCTTTAAAAATGTTTTCAACTTTTCCAGATTTTATAAGTTTCTTCAAAAATTATAGAATGTGAAAAAAGTAAAAAATCTTAGAATATTTTAAAATTCGTACATATAAAGAATTTTGGAAAAGATACATATGTGTAGATTTTTTTCGGAACATTGAACAAGTGTTTCAAAAATTATTTCAACTTACAAAAATTATACAGAAATTCTGAAAAATTCAAAAGTTTACATAAAAGTTCTAAAAATCATGTGAAGAGTTTTGAGAAAAAATTTGATCAAGATATTCTTATGTAATATATTTAAAATATGAATGAGTAAATTAAGAAAGATTTATTTTATTATCCAACATATTCGCGAGAGAGAAAGAGAGAGAGAGAGAGAGAGAGAGAGAGAGAGAGAGAAAGAGAGATTTCGACTATATAGCAAGGACGATTGAATTTCATATAATGAGACGAAACATTATTATCATCACAAACTATACGGCTGTTTCATAATGATGGTGAGGCGTTTTGCCACTTTATGGCACCGTAATTTCTTCTGAGATATATAAACGAGAGAAAGATATACATACCTCGCGCGCGCAGTATAAACGCACTCGCGAAGGTTCTGCAATCGAGACATGTGAATTACCGTAGTTGTGACGGTGACGAGCACGCACACCAGCGCGCACACCACTCCCACAGAACCGCAGACTTTCATCTGCAAAAGTTATAAACCCAGTTTAATAACAGAACTGTCAGCGGCAATGACGGCTTTCCTGTGGGGACGAAAAGTTTACGCGGCAAACTTACTAGAAGTCCGTATCTGTGCTTTCGTCTAGCTAATAGCATTGTGAAGAAACCCATCAGGATCAACTGAAACGACAAATTAATTATTCATCAAGCTATTCGTCAAATTATTAAATCACTGTGCGATTCAAATGTTCACTAAAACTATCACCGTCGTAATTGAACAGATAAAGCAATTATTTATACGCATTATAGATTCGCCGCGCGAAAGCTCATAAAATTAAAAGGAATTAGTCATGTACATAAAATTATGCCAACAGCATAAAAAACTTGGCAGCTTGAAATTAATTTACTCTATGCTATTTACTAAAAGCTGTTGCTTGATGCATTTAATGTTTTTATGTACGATCATTAGAATGGGTAGCACGTTAAGATCGATGCATTTCGCAATACGGATTGATTTTTGTCTCTCACCATAATTCCGGGAATGTAAGACGGCACGGTCTCGAAGAGCGCTAAACTATCCGTGTGGGCCGAAAGGATTGCGTGCACCGCCAAAAAAAGGCTGCCGACTGCCGCGCTCAATCCGCCACAGAGATAGCAAAGGACAACGTACTTCTTGCAGCAACCACCTTCACCAGTGTGACCTGCAAAATCGCGATCCATGAAATTCTAATCGCTCCAGTAAAAAGCCTTGCGCGTGCATGAGATACTGATATTTTGATAACTAATTCAAGATTACAACGACTTGATCTAAATCCATTTACTAATGTGATTGTTGCTACTTTTTCTTCCTAAAAATTTAACAATTTAATTTACTTTTAATTCACTTAATTCATCAATTTAATTCACTTAACCCACTGTCTGTATTTTAATGCCTTTTTTTAAAACCCAGATCTTTTTATCCAACCCAAGTTTTTTTACTGTTCTAGGCTTTCAAAAAGTATAGACAAATTCAGGGTTACTTTTCAATATGTTTATTACATTATCAAATGATTTTCTCGGTTATTTTAAAAAAATAATCAGACTCCATCTTCCTTTTTATTTCGGAGAAATTTGAGAGTTTTCATTTATGCCAAAAAGGTATTGCAGATCATTAACCAAATTGATTTTTCATTTTAAAACATTTTGAAAAATATACCTTAAATTCGCTAAATATTTGCATCAAATATTCTTTCCAGTTTCTAGAAATAAAGTTAAATGATACACGAGAAGCTATCGATGACGTGGATCGTAAATCTGGTGATGTCAAGGCTGCAGTTAATTTCGATCTTGCCAACGATGCATTATCGAAACGGGAATATCACGTGAGTTTGAGAGTAATCGCTGTCTACGGATATTCGTGGAATTTCGCTCGCGGCACGTTTCTCATTGTGACCAGATCAGGACTACGGCTGTTAGGTTCTCACGCGAGGACAATCATTATCCTGCTAACCGAGGACCCAGCACGGTTTACTCCCGCTAAGGATTTCTCTCAGAAAAGGTCAATAGTCCCACAAAGGACAACATTTAAAACCATCGAATAGGCCTTTACAGACACCTGATACAATCACAAAAATACAAGATATCAAAAATGTTAAATTCCGTAAATCAATGCATAACGAAAATGAAAAGAAGAACCATTAAATCGAGCTAATACACGGCGCTTTAATTTATTATTTATTAAAAAATATTGGAATACGCGCGAATAAATTTTTATCAATTTCTTCGCCTATCTTGCAATTCTCATAAAAATATTCAGAAACCATCGGTTCTGTTTCTATCCAACCGCGTTGAGGAATACCTACGATGCTGCTTTTGTAACGTTCAACACAGGTGTGTTACTTCGTCTGACGGCATCCGGGTTCGACTTCCATTGTCAAAGCTTCCTATTGAGTCCAGTACGCCAACCGCGTATTGGAAGTTCTCTCTCAATGAATTCTCAAGCGTCAATATACCACGTAGCTTTGAAGACAATGAGCTAATATTCCTATTTTCAGAAGGCTCTCTCAGAATTAATTCTTTTTTTTTTTTGATCGAGTATATTGCTGAAAAATATTGGATGGAAAATATTGGAAAATTAATACAAAATATTGGAGCGCGAACATAGTTAAAAATATACTGATATGACATTTTTATAAAGACCGAAGACCATAAATTATGTTTGCCAAAAATTTGTATTTGTTTTTAGTAAAAAATACATTGGGTAAAATTTGAAAGCACCTATTGAAATGAAAATCTGATGAAAAGATACGGAGAAAGATTCGGTTTCTTCAAGTTTCGACAAATATCTTCAAGAAATACCTGAAGCGCGAGATGCGTCTTGTGATCCTAATCTACCGTCCAAAGACGGGATATAAAATTTACGGAGTGGAAATTCTTAGGGAGGAGAAAAGTCGAATGAATCCTTTTAAGAAAACTGCCCTTTCGATTCCGTTCTACGGAGGGTGAATCCACCGTTTTCATGTTTCCGAGGACAATGATGAGAAATCGGTAACATCAACGTCGAAACATACGCACATTCTGCTTTATAAAATATACTCGAAGTTGGGAAATTGATGAGCTCTGCGGTTTTCTTGGGACATAACACAATGTCTAACTTCCGATTTATCGTGGCACGCCTACTACCTGTGATATTTACCGCCAAAAAGAGTATCGGCCTAAGTTCGTCCAGAACAAATTAGTTATTTCATGTTTGTATTTAGAATTTTATGATCTTTATATATAAGACGAATATAAGAAACATTTAGTTTCGCCTTAATATGACAAAATATGTCTAAAGGTCCAGGTAGCACGAAAACGTTTCTACATTATTACTGAAATATTCCGTACTACTTGAAAAAATATTTGTATTATAACATTTCGTAACAACCACAAAAGTAGAGACGGAAAAAAGATTTGTTAGATTTTATTTATGTGTGTGTCCTATAATTTAATTTAAAAAATTCTTGCAAAATTGTAGATATTTATTTCGGTGTCTCATAGCTAAAAATATTTCATATGTAAAAATATTTTATGTGTAATACAAACAGCTGATATATCGAAAACTTTTAATATAAATCAGCTCCAGTAATATTCATTTAAGAAAATTTATGATTTGATGTTTATATAAAAAGGTATAAATAAAAATAAAGGCTAATGTTATAGGAGAGGTTGTCTTAAATTATCCACATTTCCCGATAGATAGAAAAGCTAAACCATTCTTTAATAATCGATAAAAAAATTATACGGAAGAAAATCGTTTGAAGTTTATTACTTCGTTAATATTGCAATATTAATAAGAAATAATTAAGCAAAACGCTCTGATTAAGATTGATAATTTTACACTTTAAAATTATTTATCTTAAATGTTATGTTAGAAAAATCCAACGCATTATATATGCGTGTGTTAAAAGAGCGAGGCGCCGCAACCTTTGACCTTGCCTTAAGACAGCGTCACGCGGTGCCTATTAATAAGTATGCACATGATTGCACAAAGGGAGCGCAAAAAGGGGTGATTGATAAGCGAAAGGGGTTTGTCGGCGTACCACAAGGATGCGGATAATGTGGCCTCGGGAAGTGTGCGTGATTCGTCGGATGCGGCAAGTGCGAGTGCGAGTGTGCCGCCATCGGGAACGGATAGCCCTGGTTGTCCATCTCCATCCCGAGGCGACAACGCACTATTTGGAGCACTGGATAGCCATCCATCTTCCTCGTGTCGCTTTGCGTCAGCTCACGATAATCTTCCGTAATCCCGCTGGCTGATTACTGCAGATTTATCATTTGTCATTACATGGCGTCACCGATTTAACCTTGCAACTGCATTCAATAATTGTGGCTAGATCGGGTAAAACTTTTGATTTATATTTAATTTCGTGTGTGTGTGTGTGTGTGTGTGTGTGTGTGTGTGTGTAGACTAAAAATAGCACAAAGAATTCGCATTGAATTATATATCAATATGAATTGTTCAGAATTGAATTTAACGTAGCATGTAGTATCGATACAATTTCTTTATTATTAAGACGATATAAAAAAAAAGAAACCATTTGTCACTTTTCAGAATTGCATTGGATGATATTAATGCTAGTCAATGTTGAAACAATAATAGTGTACTATTTTATTACAAAATATTTTTCAATCTTTAAGTTAAAAATTTTTTGTAATATAGTACAATCATCATATTATATTTTCATGGAAATATATTATAAATATCTATAATCTTTTTCTTCTTTTGAAATTTTCTGTATTGAAATAAAAAAAATTTAATTGATTTGACTGTAATAAGCATTTCATTGCTGCCATGCGTGTCTACGCATTCTACACTGGTCACGTGTCATCATGAGAGTTCTCCATTTTCCAAGGTCACCTGTTCGTCTTGCATTTCCGGCTGGGACTGCTCAACTCACTTTCACCATCAATCGTCATTGGAAATCATTATTAACGTCAACTTCTTAATTAATCATTATTCAATGCTAAGTTTCGCACATAAATATTCGTTACACCGAAATGATCTAATTGCCACCCTGTTGATCTTTATCGTCTATTCGTCTTAAGACAATCGGTTCTCGCGTATCGACAATCGCGCACTCGAGACGATTCACAGTCGTGGCGGACACGTTGTGATGTGTCCCACAGGTGGCGGCTGATCAGTGGTACTTGTCAAGTCCAAGATTCGCGTGAATCGGGTTTTTTTCATGTCAGTCAGGAAACGATGCCATGCACACTTAGAACGTAAACGGTTACGTCATTAGGACATTGACTGTCGTATCGTCGGCCCGCTTTCAAGTCGCTCACATCCCTCAATAGGAGAGGATCGTCCTACACTCGGTTGGTGCAAGCATCGACTGGTCGATATACCCCTTGGATGATTCGAGCGACTCGGTGCGGTCGGGGGTTGAAATTCTATAGGAATGTAGGGATGCAATTCCCCGAGCAACGGGGTAGAAATCTAACGCGTGGTCGTCGATAACGCACGTCCACGTTTGATAAGAAACGCATGCCAACATCGCCACCTCCTCATCCGGCTGATAGTGCAATTGTTAGGATAATCGTGAAACTACCCGGCATAGGATGGAGCTACCACCCGCCAACATTCCGAAATTACTCAGCAAATTTTTAGGAAATTTCAGCTGAGGTTTTAACGACTGATTGATATTTCAATTTTAAATGGAAATTAAGTCATATGGAATGAATATTAATGTCGTTTATATTATGTATCGAGTATTCATATCAATATGCAAGCATGGGAAATATTGCACGCGGTAATATTATAGTAAATCTATAAAAAATATAACTCTGTTTGCTATTATAAACTTCATTGTTATATTCAAAGATTTTACAAAAGATTTAGTCGACATAATAAGTAAAAAGAAGATTTAAATTTAAAAAATGTTTTAGATTTTACAAAAGATTTATAAAATTAGGTAAATGAAAGACGTTCGATGTACTGTTGAGTTTAATATATTATATTTTTACTAGCAACTTCTTAATCAAACGTGATTACTACCATAAATAAAAATTACCTATAAGCGTAATACATAAAAATATTATAAAGTAACTTACATTGATTGGCAGTAGTCGTCTCGTAACGTCTCGTTGGTCTCGGTGGAGGACGTGGTGGAAGAGCAGGGGGTTGATGTGTTCTTGATGTCACTTCGACGCCTCCGTCACTCTCGCCCTCAGTTCCTCCGTTGTTTCCTCCGGATTGCATTACGTGACATTGACATTTGTTCTTCGTTGGAGCTGAGACCTAAAATGTCAAAGTATTTATATTAAAGGTAGCTTAATGATAATCTGATGAAGTGGAATGATAAGAAAGAAAGCATTCAATAAAAAAAAAATCTTTTTTTCGAATCATAATACTTGATGAGTTGTAATACTAGTGTCATGTCATTAATTCTAAAATAATTAACAAAAATTAAAAATTTATGCGAAGATTTACATCGAAATGTATCGTTATATGTGTTAAGAATGAGTCATCGAATATTAATAGCAGTATTGAAATAATAAAAAATAAAATTATTAATTTTTATGGCAATAAATGTCCACTGTGTGTTTTGTGTGAATGTTATTAATAACGATATTATTATAGTTCAAACATCTCTTTCCTTCTCGATAATTAACTCTTGAGGATCGGAATCGTTAACTATAGAATGCTATCGTATGTAAATTTTAAGTGTAAGTGCGATATTATTAAGCGCTAAGCTATGCCTTCAGTGCTTATTAGGAAATTCAATCTGCCATGCTAAAAACTAGGACAAGCTTTTAAAAATTCATTCCGTCATACATATAGCAGTTTAAATCTCCTAGCGATTTTCTATCATAATAGAAAATATGATAAGTGATTTCAATTTTTAAGCAGTTTTGTATTATTATATTTTATTGAACTGTTATAAAGAGACTACATATATACTTTTATCATTTCAAGATCGAATTTGATACTCTCTTTCTTTTAAGCTCTCTTTCTTTAAAAATTAGATTATTTGTATTTATACATATAAAGATCTATAGATTATAAACATTTTGTTATTAAAAATGTGAAATATATATTAGGTGTTGGAATTAATTCGTAGCGTTTTTTAATGAAAGAATGTTATTTATTTCACATGAGCATTAAAAAATACATTAATGAAAGTACTTCCCATCACTTGTAAAACGCTACGAATTAATTCCAACACCTAATATAAAAATCTTGTATTATACATTAATCAAGAGTGATTTATTTACTCGTACGTAAAATTTGTGTATCATTCAAAAGATCGTTCTGAGATTAAATTAAAGCGAAGTATAGAACATACGATTTTTTAAATGTTAACTTCGTATCAAGAGCTTCGTTATCAACACTTGCAGGTAAAGAATACCCGATAAAACATTTTTTGTCGCACTCGCGGTGAAATTCGAACATTTCTGCAACGGGCACCGATCATTAATCATTCGTCCGCGCGCTGCACATTTGGCCCTCGGCTGAAAATATTTCCTGATATAAGCTCTAAGGGCAGAACCGTTGCTTAGTACACGATTTATAGCTTCTCGCGTGGCCAGGACACGGCGAACGTAACTCAAGCGTGCGCGGATAGAGATATGGCGATTCACGAACATGTATTTTCTCAGATGTAGCGGCAAAAACGGCTAGGAATATACGAGCCGCTGGGCGGAACGGTGGCATAAGTCATTCTCCTCATTTGGCAAAGCACGAGGAAAATTTATGGAAGTGCAATTGTGCAAAATATCTAATTAATTTCTTAAAACAATTCTTTTACGATTATAAGAGACAGAGAGAGAGAGAGAAAGATATAAAATTGTGTAACACCTCAAAGTAATCACGTATGAAAATTTTGCAATTTTTACGTAGAGTAAATCATAAGATATCTAGGTTTGCATACCTGAATAGAGTCGATACCCATAAGAGACGCGTTTTTGTCGTTCTGTCCGTGCGGGTGGCCGTGATTGTGCACATGACCGTGGAGATGTCCATGATGATCTAAACTCGAAGGCGCTCGATCTCTCGGTCTGGTATCGGGATGACTCGTATGCAACGGGTGCACCGATTGTAAGTGATGATGATGATCGTGGACGTGATCCAACCTGCTGTGCGTCCTAGTATTAGCATTTGACGACGAGGACTCGCACGATATACCGGAACTAACGTGATGATGGTTCACGCTAGAATGACCGGTTAAACTACCCGATGAGCTGCCGTGATGGTGACCACCCAAGGGTGTCGTCGATAAACTGCTATTGACATTGACCACGTGCCGGTGCACCGAGGGCGATCCACCGTGGTTCATCATGCTCGAATTCGATGACGCGCCGCTCAGAGCACCCGAAGTGCCATGATGATCGCTGGGAAAAGTAGGATTCGAATGGTGAGCTAAGCTGGAGCCAGCGTTGAGTCGATGATGACTGTGGGGAGAGTTCAGGTGGTTTATCGTAGCCGCTATAGGCATAGATGTTGGATGATGATGTCCGATGGAGGTGACGGAACTGGTTTGATTCATGGAACCGGATCCTGAAACAAGAACGCAACAACCAACTCATTTACATAATATATATATATAATAATTAATACGAAGATCTTAAAAATCTAAAGTACGAACCAGATCCGCTCAGAGAACCAGAATTTCCATGGACATGGCTAGTAAGACTAGTTGCCAGACTTCCATGATGATGCCCAGTCATTCCTTGCGCATGTGAGTGATGTACTCCGGATGTGTGGTGATGAGTAACGTTTGTCTTTGTGTTGTTATGATGATAATGCGTGTGCTGTCGCTGGTGTTGCTGAAAGCCTATCAAGCTTTCGTCTAGATTTGTATTATTCCTAAAATTGTCGGCGTGTTTGTGAATATGGCTATGTATGTCGTTATGAAAATGTCCATGAACTCCACGCTCCATCGCTTCGTGATGATGCTGATAAGGATTCAACACTTGCTGCACGTTTTTCAGTTTCTCCTTGCTGGAGCTTTGCTTCTGCGGCGACAAGCCGGCGTGATCCTCCAGCTGTTTATCTAATTCTTTACTGGTTGTCTCAAGCACATTCGACCCTGTCTCTAGCAATGGACTAGGACTCGAGGTCAAACTGTGATTGTGCTGATTGTCCTGTAGACTCGAGGTTTCTTGGACTCTTCGAGCTGCTTCAAAAGCCAAATTGCGAGATAGATCCAAATTACGAGGACTACATGAAAGATTATGTCCGTGAAGAGATAACAACGAATTCTGATTATTTATGGATCTAGAATTAGACGATATATTTGCTTGATGTTCCAGAAGATCAACGTTTCTAGTATTGTCCAAATTGATCTGCGATTTATCTTGATGGGGGCTCTCTAACCTTCGTATCGGTTCGAAAACATTCTGTAAGGTTTCCAGATTTCGCGGGAGATCTTGATTGTTGGAGATCCTGGAGCTATTCATATTCCTTTCCATTCTGTCCCTCGGTGTTCTTATAGAATCCAAATTGTTAATCGTGGAACATTGACAGGGATGCTGCGGATTTTCAGGTACGTCCAGATCGTTAATCAGTTCTGGTTGAGACATTTTAACATCTAAAATGAAATAATGTACGAAAAACATGCCGATTAAATGTGTAAAACGTAAATTTCTCAGGAGATACGATAATGTCTCAAGTATCAAATAAACACTTTATATTTTTTAATATAAAGTGTATATTATAACTTCCGAAATTGACATGTTTCTTTTGCTTCGTCGAGTTGCGAGTATCTGATTATCGAATCTTAATAACGGTTAAACTGATCAAGTAGACTCATGCCGTTTCTACCAATATAGACTTTAGACCAATATAACTTTAATCTTAGTTCTTCTAACTTTAAACTTATTCTTCATCTTTTTCTAATTCTTAGAACTGGAAAAAGATAAAGAGTTTATTGAACCGAGATTAAAATTAAACCACATTGGTAGAAACGGGCATTAATTGATAGAGTTTAAGTTATATTACAAAAGTTTCTATTTTTCCAATCTATACTCAAATATTGCTTCAATTCGAACAACTCGAATAATAAGGTGCCTTCGAATTGAAGAATGTAGGACACAACTTTTAAAATTTATTTTTATTCTGATTTACTCATATATTCTTTAGCTCGTTTAATTCCATTAAGATTAGAAAAACAAATTAGCCACGATATAATCATTTTTATAACTATTATAACTTTCGTTCAATAAAAAAATCTAAAAACTAATTGACTTTATAAAAGCATAACTTCTTATATTTCCTTGAAAAATAACGGAAAAGTTATCAGTCAGACGCACAATAAATAAAAGAAGATGTGAAACAAAGTGCTCGCTAGATGCATCTTCCCAGTCACTCTTCGTTTTTATATGTTGCTCATAGTAGCTCCCGCTGTTTCGTAATATAGAACGATTTATCAAGTGCAACGATGCAGGATATCAAAACGAACCACCACTCGTCGCGATACACGGAATACCGGTCATCATGCACTAGTGAATCGTTCGACGCATCGATTCTGATTTAGAAGATGTGTCAACGCCGTTGTTACAAATCCTTGTCTTTGAATTATCACGTATATGAGTTGCGTCCATTTGGAATCGAATAAAAAGCATGTACCGTTGAATAATCTAGTTTTCCTATTTGACATGCGCTTCTATCGATCTAAACAAGGTAATATAAAAAAATATCTAAATAAGGCTTGTTTTCTTAATTATGAATTCATATATCAATCTAATATTATTTATTGTTGTTTATATATAAAAATAATATTTTGAAAAGATTTTTTAACATCAGAGTTGCTGATGGTATCCCACTGGAATTTCAGAAAGATGTTGATTTATTGATTTACTATGTTTTCGATTAAAGAAAAGTTATTTTAATTCTATTTGTATTGCTAAAATTATTTGTATTTATATTCACATATTTTTAATATTCTGTACTGTGCCTGTTACAAAAAAGAAAAAAAATTGAAATGGTTAGCGGACCGAAAATGGCACCACCGGCGATTCTCATGTTAAATAAATATAACGTATACTTTCAGAACTGCTGTAACCATTGAAAAATACCTAAATTTTTCTACAATTTTTCTCAATTTTTCTACAATTTTTGGAAGCCTAGAATAGTAAAAGAATTAATTTTGGCTAGACAAAGGAATCCAAATTGTAAGCAAAGGATTAAATGAGTTAAAAACGTTAAACAAAATCTCAGGTTTTTATATTAAACGATTATTAATTTATTCTTGAAATAAGTTTATGAAATATCAAATATTCTCAATTTTGATATTAAAATTATCCTAATATAAAATAATAAAAAAAACTTTAAAAAAAAATAAGCACAATTGATTTTCTCAGAAAAAAATATAATCGACGAATTTCTTTAAATTATAACAAATCTGATGATATTGTATCGAATGTAAATGCTCTTTATTACCTAAAACTTTATTACCTAGCACTCGTTAAAACTTTTCCAATGACTTTCCTCGAACTTGGATAAACATCTTTGAAAAGACTTTGTATTTGTCATGACTTTTCAAAAGAGAGATGGGTTTCTGAGCATTGTGTGAAGACTTCAAGAAGGCACTGAAGCGGTTTATTACACGTTTATCTCGTTAAGAATTGTTACGGATTTCAATCAAGACAGAGAAAGAGAGAGAGAGAAAGAGAGAGAGAGAGAGAAAGTTTATTAAACTGGGCTGAGAAAACATTAAATTGTGATTTAAATATATAACTAAATGTAGAAATTATTGAAAATCGTTTTATATAAATTATTATACAATATAATAGATTTGATTTAATTAAATAAATATTAAATAAATAAAAACCATAACTTTGGGTACATTAAAGAATATATTAATATTTTTCAAAATGAACGAAAAGAAAATCCATAAAATTGTTAAACTTCCATTTTCTAAAGTTTATTTTTTCTAAGACTGTGTCATTTTTTGATAGTCATAAAATTGTAACAAATGTTGGACTATTATTTCTTAGATCGTTATCAATCGAAGTTCATTAAATTAATTCAATTCTATTTATGCAAATCGCTCATCCACGCAAAAAAGTATTGCAAAAAATTAATAAGTGTGCAAAAAATGTCACCTCGTAAAACCGATTACGCTTCAATACCGCATCATATTTATTTGATATAAGACATTTAGCTGCTGTAACCAGTCCGAAGTCTTCGTAAGTACAACCAGTGACTCTCTGGACCGCTCACATTCCTCGTATCTCGTTATACGAGCGCAAAGACTTCGAAGGCCACGGTCAAGTTCGATGGCGATGGCTTGTGCTCGGACGCCGCAAGTTTTTTCTGTTGTTCGATGATCTTGCAGTAGTTGGCAAGAATAAGAATATGTTTGCAACACGTAGATTTAATTTTGCTTATCCAAGAAATCGTTCATTCGTCAACAAAGCCACGAACTCTTACAAAGAACATTCTTGTGTGGTTCTCATAATTTTACCCAATTTAATCGATTAATTTATCAATCAGAAAATATTCTCGTAATTTCAGAATCATGAAATGAATTTGTTAAATCAAAACTGATTTGCTGAATACATTCCGACATTAAAAATGAATGTCTACATCTGTGACAAAAATTATAATATGCGAAATACAAACTACATCCAAAGATGCAGTATGTTATGATGCAGTATGTAATGTGTAAATATCTATTAAATAAAATTCCGAAAATTTATACTCGACTGCAAACGATAATCGATTATGTGAATCATGCTCAACTCATCAGTTTCTCCAGGTTGCTCTTTGCGATACGGCTCACCGGCGCGGTTGCAAGACCGTGAGAAGAAATGACGACCTTTTCGTTGACGGTACAGGCCCCGGATTTCGCACGCGCGTTACGAAATCGCACGACTGCACTTAATCCTGTTGCAATCTGCAGAGCGATCGAAACATAACGTTGTCTTTGCGCTCACCTGCGAGTTGGTTTTCCTATTTGGAGTTAGTCGGATTCTCTCAATCACTGTCGCCCGACGGCTGCGTTGTGTCTTCCGCATACCCGAAGATCTGCACACGATGCAAGAGTTCCCCGTTGTACGACAGAACAGTCCTCGTTTCTCGTTATCCCTCGGGAATAGCCTCTTGTAATTCCGAGATGATGCATCTTCGAAAGGTGTGTGGTCCAAAGTTGTTATCTCTGTCTTGATCTCAATTATTAATCAATGCGATGCTTAATGACGCTGCGATGTTTCTTGAAGCGTCACAAAGTAAGGGACCATGGCAGTCCCATGGCAAAGAGCAGGAGAGGTAACAAGCCGGTGCAACAGATGTAAGAATCTTGAAAATTCCTTCGTTGACGAATAAAATTTCGCTGAGCAATCAGCGAATTTTTTTATACAGAGCTTCTTGATAAAGCAATATTAAACGATCAGTTTAATGTTGCTAATTTTATAAATTATTGTCGTGGTTTCGACAATAATTTTATAAATTATTGTCTATAAATGAAATCACAAAGAAAGCAGGAACTATTAAATGTTTAAAATTAATCACTCTTAATAATAATAACTTAATAATTTTGCGTATAATTAGGCATTGATAGTTGTAAGTCTCACAATTTTAACGACGAATTAATTCTTGAGGAGTTAATTATCAGAGAAATTAGCACGCACACTTATTTTTTACAAAATTTATATTGATAATTAATGTTAATACTGAGTAGTACAAAATCATAAAACAGTAATAATTATACATAATTTTTGTTAACTGATGAAATGTTCACGATTTATTCATTTGGCCACACACAAGTCGGTTTGCACAATCGTCAGAATTCAGTGAACTCCAGAAATATGATCTGCAGAACACGTAAACGAAGATACAAATTTCTCCGACATTCCGACAATATTCCGATAGTCCTCGATAAAATTTGCACGTTCGTTATACGAATATCACGATAGTAAAGACCACGACGAGCAAATAGGAGACGAGACGTGGAGCAGGATATATCGTGAGAGAGTGTTGGAGCTTTCCACCTTCACTGGCAGCCGTTCTGCCTTGGAATGTGCCTTTGCCCCCTGTTCTCCCCTCTTGAGTCTCTAGAGGGGCCCCAAGGGCCCTGACTGTTACACGGCATCCGTCTCTCCCTACCAGTCCCAGTCGTGCCGGTACCAGCCGATTCGGTTGAATCGACCGCGTGTTAGGCCCACCCACTCTCGCAAGTCTCCAGCTAACTCAATAGGTAGGGAAGAGAACGTTCAGCTCAGTTATTAAAGCAGATTTTCAGAAGCACATTAATTTCTCGTTGGTTTCATTATTGAATATGATAAGCAATCGTCTTTTTGGCAAATATTTATATTATACCTTCTCAGTCATGCGTAAAAACTGACTGTTTCATCAATATGAAAAGTGACAGATTTAAAATTTTTCTTAACTGTTATGAATAAATTTATTTATTTTGTAAAAATTAAATATAACATTAAATTTATGTTTAAATTTAATATAAATGATCAACAAATATTTTTCAAATAAAAATATAAAACTTTTCTGTATTATTATTAGGATAGTATTCTTGGAAAAAATGTATCAATATACTGAGTTAATTAGTATATTGAAAGACTTTTTTTATAGATATTTATTAAAATGTAGTAATGATATTTGAAAAGAATATAAATATATTTAAATTTTTTTATATTAAAATTTTTTAATTTTTAATTAATAAAATTTTTTAAGATAAAACAGAAGCAAATAATAATGGTTATGTTTTTATGATTGTGTTAGATTATAAAAAAAAATTAAAAGGTATAATTTTCAGGAAAGTAAAATAAAATTTAATACATTTTTATTCTTCCGTTTGTTGTATTTATGACAGTCTTATGAAATATGTTGTTGAAGACAATGGTGAAAATAAATACTTTTAAAAATGCTTCAAATTTTCATACAAATACCTACAAGAATTCTTCGAGCCGGTTTATCCGGTGGACCTTTTAAAGGGACTGTCTTACCGAGTAATAGTAAGCGATCCGATCGACGGTTGTTTGCAGCTGATAAATTAAAAAAAAATTTACGTGTTTTTGTCAAATAAGACATTTGGCAAATTATCGAAAAAATAAATTAATTTAAAGAAATAAACTTCATTATTTAATATATATACTGTAAATCTTTTTATTATCTTAATAAAATACAAAAGTAATAAATACCTTTGTCTTTTTAAAAAAAAATTTAAAGATCTAACAAAGACTATATATATTACGGATTCCTTAAGGAGAGAGCTTGACACATCATGTTACGCGCGAATGTATGTAATCAATAAAATAATATAACATGTAGAAACACGATGCAGGATAATGTAATATATATATTGCATCTACGCGGGTAATAGAATGTTATTCTCTTGACAACAGCTTGTTTTACATAAATATTCGACTCTCGAAACAATGGGATGCCATGAGTAGTATTTACCGAAATAACATGGAAGCATAAGCGTTATGGACTCATCCATACAAACAGCCGTTGAATGGGCGTTTCTCAACCAAACGTAGAGACAATGGAAGTATGATCATATACCGAGCATGATGCCAGACTCGCTTCTATAAGCTTTTTATATAGACGTATTTTTGATACGTATATACAACATCATGTATGTACGTCGATTGCATCTTAAGCGCGACTCTAATCGATCACATCAAATCAATTCATAATTTTAAATCAATATGTATTATTAAAATTTCAAAATATGCGTATATAATTGATTAGACGAGGTAACTAATTAAAATTTTTATTGTTTAATTAAAATTTTAATTTTAATATTAATCAGACTATATTTTTTAAATTTAGCTTACAATAAATTTGTTTTACGAGTAATTCATATTTTGATGAAGAAATTTTGTGTAATATAAGAAAAATGTTTGCGTGAAAGGTGTGCGTTATAAATGTAGATTGCAGGACGCTTTTTTTTCAGTAAAACGTATTCGTGTTTTCCATTGCATCTGAGAAAGAAAGGACTCTAGCACAATGGTCTACGTAATTAAGGGTCAAAAGTTTTTAGCTTCGTTAATTACGCGAACACTTTAAATGACGCTATTATCATTCCAGGAATGCTGCTAGCAAAACATTATACGTAATATAATTTCATTTCTTCTTTTTCCTTTCTTACACTAATATCTATTAATAATAAAAACAAAAAAAAATCACCACTTTAATTATGTATTTATTTTTATAAAATGTTATTTAACAGTTTATTTTAAAAAATGAAAAATTATTTAATAGTTTATTTTTAAAAATAAAAAATCGATTAGGTAAATAATAATTAACTTTTAAAATTATTCATTAATTTTGCAAGTTCTCAAAAGTTAATATTTCTCAATAGATAAATTAGAATCATTCGATACTTCAAAACATGAAGTCGACGTTTCGATGCAATGGCGTCAGATGGCACCGCATGTACATATATAATTGTTAATCTTATTTTACATATAATGTTAAAGTGAATTTTAAAAATAAAAAAATATTATAAATATTTTATAATATACTCTAAAGAGATAAAAAAATTATACATTAAATTATACATTAAAAACGGAACAGAAGAATGCCAAAAGTCAACTAAATTATTTATAAAATATAATATAGTATAATACAATTAACATCATTAATTTTATCTTTGAAGCGTGAATAACATTTAATCGAGAAACTGCTATTCGAAATCTGCGACAAAAAAGAAAAAGATAGTCATGTCCAATTAACGCTGTGACAAATCGATTCGCCGAAGAATCTATGGGCCACAATCTCTAACAATCACAAAAAATTTGGACGCAAGATCAACTCAGGACCAAATGGAATCGGTTACGATAGTAGAATTGCCATCCCAAGCTAGATCCCCGGAATAGTCTTCCGTCGAGAGTCCCGTGGCAAAGCGGAAATCAACGCGAATGCGATCGAGTGCGGAGGTATCGAGCACATTGACCTCCAACGTTAAGCTATGCCGACTAACCGAGCATAAGTTTCGGCCGTTTCCTTTCCGATCCTGCCTGCCGTTCCTCCAGCTCGGCTTTTCCTCCTCCTTCGACGGGGAGAGTTATGAGTTATAGCGGGTTATAGTTTTACGAGACCCGAGCCAAGAGACGACGATTGTCGGGACGGAAGGGGGCCGCTGCCTTCGCATTCGGACCATTAGTCCGGCATGGCAATTCGTCAAATCGGGAGAAATGTAGTATCAATAACGTACCGCAGCTGCTGCCACCGAAGCATGCATTTCCCTGACGCGCAAATTGTCGGCACCGATGCCTTTTCGAATGGACGCGAGCGACAATCGTTTCCGATTTCGCCCACTCTTGCTGCCATCATCCCATGCCGTTGCCACCCTCGTTACTTCTCTTTTTCTGTCCCTTTAACTACGTTACCTGCTGTTTTTATTCGGCGTCAATCGCTTTTCCAAAAGCACGCTTTTTTCCGTCAACCAGTCAGTCGATTCATCGCCGGCACAGATAGTACTAATGGCTAGATTATCTTCTCCAAGTGAATTTAATCTGCGCTACTTCGGTTCTTCAGATAAATTCTCTCGGACGGAGGATAAAAATAGAAATTTCCACGTGTATTAATCGCACGAAGTCCAGAGTGAAAAATTCTATTATTTGTAACATAGCAACAACAAATTAGATCTCTGTTAATAGAACTAGAATCTTATTTCAGCGTACATGCTAAGAAGAGATGTAGTTTACAATTTTTCTTAAACTCCACACATCCATTCATACCTCATAATTAGTTATAAACTCCATTATAAACGTTACTTAATTTTAAACTTAAAAACTTTTAAACTTACATTCATTTCTTATTCTTTGTATAAATATTGTTGTCTTAAATATTATATATTCTCAAGCAGCAACATTGCTGGAATGTTCCTTATACTGAAAAAAAGGATTAATAGTAGGAGTTAATGTATAGCTATGATAGATATGTCTTTAAAATAGGGACAGTTAATGCTCTTGGTACCCCAAACCAAATGTATTAGCTATTTGCATTTATGTAACAAATTTTTATTGCTAAAGACATATTATAAAGCATTTTCCGTAATGTATGTATAATACATGAGTAAGGAATTTAGATACGTCTAACATCTTTTTAGCTGCTTGTGCTAATAATACTTTTAATTTCAGTTAATGAAATTTCACAGTGAATTTTTTTATTTGTAATAGCCAAAGCTTAATAATAACGCTAAGGCAATAGTTATCTGTAGATAGTACATATATATATAATAACTATCTATAAATATATGCTATCTAGATTTCTTATCATACACTTTATTCTAATTTACCTTGATACACATTTAGTTAATTATTGCACAATTTCACGCAACACCCCAAATTTTCATTCTTGTATATCTACCTCGTATATGTACCTCTCCTAATATATATTTTCTAATAATATATTTGGAATTTAAAAATTAAGGATTTAATTGCGGCATTCACAACGTATTCTGACTCCTGATCCAGAATTTTCCCAGTTTTTTTCTCACAACTGACTCCGTCATGTTGGAGTTAATTTCCCGTGGTTTTCATTCTCTAAATCGTATTCGACGGAATTCCATGCTCTGCGATGTGTGCGATGTTTGCGGATAAATCGTCGTTTCGACCCCCTATCTGCCTCTACGTTTTTCCATCCCCTCTTTCTTCTCCTGCTGATTCTTCTCCTTTTCCTCTCGCTTCCTCCGGGTATCCCGCGCTAAATAATAAATACGAGAGGGTTCTTCGGGAATACCCCGAGGGTGCCATTAGCGGGGTACAGACCCGCGCCCTCGGACTTACCCTCTCGCACACTTCGAAACCCATCCCCCACTCGTCCCGTCGTCTTCGGCTTCTTCCATGACTCGAAACGCGAATCTAATACACTTAGAGGCGAGACGCGCGGCGCGCTATGGAAAAAGGGCGAGGGTCTCAGCGATCGCTTTATGGAGACAGCCGCCTTTCTTTCTTTTCTATGTTCCTTTTTTTCTACTTTTTTGAACTCTTCGACGAGTGAACGTCGAATCAATGACTGGTTTGAAATTTATGAAAAGAATCGAAAGATCATCCAGCTCGCCGGGGACAGTAAACGAAAAGAATTAAGGGGAGACGCTTCTAATGTTTGGGATATTAATAGAGGCATGCATCTCATGTTTTGCACGTTGTAAATTGTTGTGTTACAAAACGAGTCTTTACACTTCAATCGAATTTAGTTAGAGACGTTCATAATCTTCTTTGTTTACAAGACATCTATAAAAATAAGTTCGTATTCCAGCAAACAAGATGACGTTACTTTGACGATCAAGACGTCAAAATGATGATAAATCACTGCTTGTTTGCTGAGATATAAAATACCTATCAAAATATCAAAATTTCTTACAATTGCAAATGATAATGTTATAAAAATTTTATATGACTTTTTGCTCGTATAACGATATCTTTTTGAAAGCCACAATTTCGATATTCGTTATCGTGCAATCGGTTAAGTTCCAAAATCTAGAATTTACTCTCGATTGAACTTGCTACCATCGATCTCACGATATCTCGATAAAGAGGAGAAGAACTGCGCTACCGAATAGAAAACTTCCAATCAGTGTGGAGATTCTTTTTTTTTTTTATTTTTTTCCTCGACCCAGATCAGCTTCCCGAATTCGATGCAAAGAAACATTGTGGAACTGCTCCGGAAATCTGTACAGGACTTCCAGCAGATCTAATAGAGCTCGTTGGAAAACGTCCACCGTTCGCTCTAGTCGGTGAAACGGTTAATCGAGACCATTGTGCACAACAGAGGTTCTCAAATACTTCTGATACTTTCGGATCACACATATCGCGATACTAGACTCCGGATTAATCAACTTCCTCGATGTCCCAATAATTTCCGATACACACAATGTATGTGTACCACTGATTTCACTCTTACGGTTATAAACATAACATACAAAAATGGTTGAATCTCTCAACAGAAAAAAAAAAACAATTACGTGAATTGATTCTTCAAATATATATGACGTTTTCAATTGATATTTATATTATAAAAAATTGTATTATATACGACATGTATGAAATGGATTGCTTTTTTCTTTTACGGAGAATTTAATTGCTTGGAAACACATTGTTAATCGGCATTGCAAAATTGTAATTGCCTCTCTTTGTTCCAGGTATATTTATATAATTGAATGTTAAACAAATTTTTGAAAATATTTCAATTTCTAAACTAATTATTTGTCCACTCGTAAGGAAATAACATTTTTTACTTTTCAGGTAAATGTATTTTCTTGGCTGTTCCAAAGCAGAAATTTGTTATATCGGGAGTTGCATCAAGGTGCACGCAGCAGCTCTGGAAATGCGTGGCGGTGCGAGGGGTAAGTATCAATAATTGAGCACCATGGGGGTGGCTTCGCTTGGCCATTTAGCGGTCGAACGAGGGGGATCGTCCGCGGCGGGTGCCTATGGTACGGGGATATCGGTGGATGTATCGCACGGCGAGGCCTGCTATCGACATGTCGACGATGCCAGACCGGAGCTGTATATTCTACGATATAGGAAACTATCCTAGCCGCGATCATGATACGCGAAAATACCATCTGTCATTCAGGGATGCGTGCCGAGTCCCTCCTCTCTCGCCCTGTTGAGGTTTTTGGTTCTCTTGCCGCTCTTCAGATTTGTAGTCTTTGAATTTTTTCGCGTTCGACGATCGACTTCCTTGTATCGAAAAACGTTGTAATTGAAAGTTTGATTTGTATATTGCAATTATGACAAAATAATAAAGAGAAAATACAAATAAGTGAATAGAACCATATTCGATTAAAATGGAGCTTGATGCCTAGTAATATTTTGTTGATTTTTACAATTTCTGTGCAAACTGTACGCTCCGATTGTTTGTCAGTTTTAAAACACAATTTTAAACTGAAGCTGCACTGAGAACAATTTTTGATATTTATGAATATGATTGTCCCAAAAATATATATATGACTGTAAATTATAGTTAAATTATAATAATTAAAATCATTTTTATGATACTAGTAACTATAACTTTATAGTCACTTTTTTGGTACCAACATATATATATTTGTTGATGAACTATATATAGTTATTACTAATATTATAACAGTAATTATATATTAATTTAAATATTTTTGTTTGAAAAATTTTAATCATTTAAAACCTGTATGTATTTTATATTGTGTGTCCAGTTAACGCAGCTTGTCGAATTTTTCATTGACTTCATTTATTAGTTAAAGTGCAAACATGTATTACAAATTACGATTCACTTCGGTGAGACAACACGTAATAGATAATTACGTTTAAAATATGCATTGGTTTCGCAGTCGAGCTGAGTGAGAAATTACGTTGACGCCGCTAAGCTCCAAAAATGTTTTCTTAAATAGCGTGACCGTAAGACCCAATTAATCCGGATTCTGGAACAATGCGGGATTTGAAACAATTGGCTGCGAACGAACGAGTATCGGGACTGAGTTGCTACCCGGCAGCCGTGAATAATCGTGACCCATAGTCGGATTCACTTTCCAATTAAAGGTCCCGATTTGCATTCGACTCCAATGCCGTTGATCGGAACGCGCGACCGAATAGGGGTCGACGACCGAGCAGCGCCATCGAAAGTAGCGAATAACGAGAATGGCGATAAATCGATCGAACGTGTCAAACAATATGTCCTTATCATGGTTTGAATATCTCGAATATTGTGCGGTATTGCGCGTGTGGATCGCAGTTACATCTCAGTTAACAAAATGCCGGTGTGACATAGATTAAATCGCTATCATTAATTCAACATTTTTTATTGTATATTTTTCAAATAAAGATAAAATATTTTTAAAAACGAAAATTATTTATTGTATACATAATTATTTATCAATCTTTTTATTAATTTAAAAGATTAATAAAGATTTATTGAAATAATTTTAAAAAAAATTTTTTTGAAATAACCATTGATTTTTATGAAACTTCACACAAGGAAATTATTAAATTAATATTATAAAAATTTGTTTACGAATCAAATAATTGACCTAATCAAAATAATTAAAAACGTAAATATAATTCATATATCTTGATATATTAAATTTATTAAATAATACAATTGAATTAATAAATATAGATATTTCATACATAAAATTTTGAAATAAATTCTCTGTATTTATGTACACACACACACACACACACACACACACACACACACACACACACATACACACACACATATATAATTTATAACTAATTTATAATTAACAAAATACAAAATGCAACAAAACAGTCATAATTTAGTACATACATACATAATAGAATTTGATAAAGTATTTAATATAACAAAAGACAATAATCTTTATTAAATACCTACTCTATAAACACATTTTTTATGTAAATTAATAATTCTAATAAACGATTATTAAGACCATAATGTGAATACACAACAAGTAAGAATTTAATGCCTATTACGGTCGAGGCTGAATCTTAAATGTTTTTAAATAATTTCTATATGAATTAACAATTACTACAAATTTTACAATGCATATAATAAAGTTCTCTTCTTCGTTATACACATTGTAGATTAACTATAAAACACACGTTCGACATAGTAACGAATTTTTTAATTAAGTAGTCATGTTCGATAATTACAGCGGATCTATATCTCTCGCAATTGAAATTTGCATTTAGTTACGAATGTATCCGGAGAAGGAACGCGTTTAAATTAATCTGATTCACTCTGTTTTTCGCGCCGCGTCGCGTCGCGCGCGAAAAAGATTGGAGAGGGGGGGGGGAGACTCGGTACGCCGAACGGCACAGCCATAACGGTATGTTCAATGCTCATTCCGATTCGGACAAGTGTAGGGATGGACGTCGTTCTGGCCGCCGAGATATATCGCGCGATCCACGCGCGCCTGGTCAAAGTCACGCAGATGCCGAACGAGACGTACATAAACACTAACCGCCGAGAGAACACAAGTAACAATAGTACGCAGTACACAATACTCGTGTCGCCACGACATTCGACGCGCTGAGTTATACCTAACACCGTCGCCATGCATAAAACGATTCCTTACCCAACGCAGCGTTGCGATTTCATTGCGACAATTCTTTCCTATCGGATCCTGTTTCCTCATACAAGAAGCTAACGTTCTTTAGAAAGTTGTTCGAAAGCGAGGTTAGTCAGATTCTTTTAATTTATTCAGCCTCAAAATTAATTTTGTTCTCGTGTAAGAGAGAGAGAGAGAGGGGGGGGGGGGCGAGAGATAGAGAAAGAGAGAGACAGAGACAGGTTAACTTCTTTTCGTTGAGATAATCATAAATTTGGGAGCGAAAGAATCTTTGTAATTATGAAAAATGCAATAACGTGAATCCAGATACGGTGAACATTAAAATTATTATATCTGGTTATCCTTTTCTTAAGTAGTTATTAAGAAGATAACCTGACTTTAGCGTTCACCGTATTTGGATAAACGGTATTGCAAAAACTCTCTAATATAATAAAGATGTGTTCCATTAAACAATGCTCATTTCATTCTTGTTTATCAAATGTTAAATAAGGATGATGCATGCAAGTCGCAAACATTGCGAACGTTAAATGGAATGCAAGGAGATAAAATATAACAATTAGTCGCGATTAATTTTAATCACGCATTCCTATAGCGATTCATTTATTGTATCACAATATAAATAATGGTAAGTACGTTGCAATGCACGCTGCTAATCATAATGTCCATTAAAATTTCAAAATACCTTAATTGATGTACTTATAGTCCATTATATTTTCGATGAGGAAACGATAATTTACTTAATGAGTAATTTGGCTAACAATAAGTACAAAGAATCGATATTAATATATTATAATTAATTTTAATGCTAATAAATTAATGTTATAATTAATATTAATAATTTAATCCAATTTGTTCAACATTTTATTCAAAGTTTAATTTTTTTTACAAGAAAAGAATGTAGTAATTTTTACAAATTTTATATGACATTAAAATTTTGTTTTATTTTTATATGATTTATTTATAAATGTAATATTTGATATCGTTTTAAATATAATGCATACATCGGAATTTTATATTTACATATATCGATTATTACTATTTCTTTTTTAATAATTTTGCAAATATATTACATAAAATATTAAAATGATAATATATGATAATTCTTTCTCTGTACATACATTACTATTATTATTAACAAAGTATTTGTAATATATGTTAATATTAACTCTTCATAATTTCGTTGAACTAAATATAATTTTTTATATAAAATAAAAATAAATTATGATATTGTGATAATTATTGGATACTTTCAAAATTGTAATACAAATATAAGAATAATATAGTAGTAATAGGTATATGTAATATTAATTTCATTAATATTAATCAAATTTAACGCTATTAAATGTTATAATGATTCAATTTAATATAAATATTAACACATACAAATATATATTTTTAAATGAAATCAATTTTTTTTTAATTTGAAATAATGCTTCAATAAAAATGTTACAAAAACGCGTGAGTAATTGACTGAACTGAAGTGAAAAATAATGAACTTTATGTAACTTATAAAGTCGACGAATGCAGATGTACAGCACTACAGGATTCAGTTCAAATTTTTTAAATAAAATTCATTGGAAAGTAAATTTCATATTATGCATACTTAACTATTACAACTGTTATAATTCTACAATATGCTACAGTTTCATCATATAATTGAATAGTTTATTTTTTAGTTTTCTTAAACTTAAAATTTTATTTTAGTCATATTTTTTTACAAGGATTAGAGCTTTAAGCTTTCAACAATTCTGTAACCTAGTTTTGAATTGTTCCAAATTCTTTAAAAATAAGAATTTGGAACAATTCAGAAATAAGCTTTTTAATCAGATCACAAGTTAAAATTAAATATTCTCTTATTATTTTAGAAATATAGAAATATCTCAAATAGAAATATCTTATTTATTTAACAAATTAGTATCATAAGGCTGATCAATATCTTATTAGATTAATAATGTCAATCGATTATTTATTGTTTTAAATGTAGATATGGATACACTTCCTATGAATCTGGCAGCTGCAGTTGAAGGATCCGGTTCAGGCCAAGCAGGATCGGCTTGAAGGTTGGTTTTTATCTTTACTTTAGCATTTATGCTTGATTCTATAATATAATTTAATTATTTTGAGATATACATACTTTTATAGAATTTAACTACTATAAATAATTATTTATATTAATATGCGCTAAACATATTAAAAAATACTATATATGTATGTACAATTTAAAATATACATTTCTCTGCATAATGAATTGATATAGTTTTATTTTAATAATTCACATATTTAAAAAATATTTTTTGCAAATTTTTAAAATTATTATTTATAATACAATTAATTAATTCGTAATATTTTACAATAATTCCAAAACTTTTGCGAATATACAAATTGTATTTGATTATCATCATATAAAAGAATCATATAAAAGAAAACTTATACTTATTTGTTTAATTTAAAACTAATTGACATTATATTTTCATTATAGACCTGAATACGAGATGTGCCGGATTCTGATTTGGCAGTATCGGTGAGTAGGTGATAGTTTTTTCCGCCGAAATAACTTCTGAAATCAGTGTGATTCATTTTGCATGTAAAGTTTTGCATGTAGTTGTGTATTTTTGTATGAAAAGTGTCGACTGTAAAAAGAATATAGGTCATATCGAAAAGCATAAAAAAATTCATAAAGCTAAATTTATAAAAAATGTAAGTCTAATTTTTATGGTATGAATATATTATATTATTATTTTATATTTTGTTATTAACGTTTTTATGATTAAATCTATTAGTTGATGTGGATTTTTATCAAATTAAATTTAAATTGTAAGTATATTGTGATAAAAAATTTATTATTTTCTGTTTTATAATTCTTAAATTCTGATTTTTTTTTTATAAATTTTGATTCTGTCATTTTCATCAAACAATATTTGCAAAGAATTTGTGAAATTGAGTCTCGCTAGTATATTGTGAAGTAAAGTGACCTTCGTAGAAATATATTTCGAAGTAATATAATCACAAAAATGTTATGAAGCAACAAAAGAGAATTTGTATGTACATTATCTTATTCTGCAATAAAATATGCTCTAAATTCAATTTATAAATATTTTACAATAGATTATCATTAAAAAAATTATTAACTTAAGTCATAAATGTTTTCAATAAATTTTCAAATTAAATCATTAATTTTGCATCGCAAATGCGTATTATTTATGAAGTGATGTAAAATACACTGGACATATAAAACTTTAACATTTTACACTGTAACTATAATTAATAAATCCAATCATATCGGTAAATACTCGTTAATTATTAAAGTCTTGAATTATTAAACTATTTATTCGTTAAAATATAAATTCATTAAAATTGTAGTCCAGTGTTGAATTTCTTGTGTCGTGAGTGTATTACATGAAGTAGAGTGAAATGCAAGCAACGAGGGACGATGGAGGGATACTCTAGGCTACAGAACCACAGCCGGACTGTTGCAAATGTAATTGCAGCGGAAAATACATCGATGGACGACGAGGGACACCGCGAATTGATGAGTGCTGAATTTAAATTTTAACAATTAATCTGTTTTCTTTAGCTATATCTTTTGTGTAGTTTATTGCAATTTATGTATTATTATTTTTTACATCAATAATCAAATATTATTATAAAATTAATATTACTCTCATAGAGGCTTGAGATAAAATTATTTAACTTTTTGTACGATCCTTTTTTTTCAATAATTGAAATGAAAAATACTGTAATGTAATATAAAATTTACAATTCTATAGAAATAAAAATGTTGTTTCTCTTGTACTAATATTAGATATATATACATATATATAAAATTAGCGTAAGAGAAAAATAATTAGCATAATTAGCTAAAAGAAACAGATTCTATTGCATGCGTATATAGTAATATTTGCAATAATCACACTGATTTCCAACGAAAGAAGTAAAGACAATGAGGCATAACTATTAATCTCTATGATGTTTATAAATGGGTAAACTACAATACGTGATTACAATACAGAATTTAATTTGACGACGACGTTTCGCGTTTCGCTTTAACTCCTATTAGTGGTCCCAAACCGTAGTACGAAGTTTCGAGTAGCTCGAACAACCTAATGTTATGTAAAAATGTTGCTACCCCTTACCGGCTCTCCGTGCGTATATTAATGCACGCCGAAGAAGAGCGAAACGGGCAAGCGTAGGCGCGGGAGAGGAGACATCGAACCACGAGCAGATGCTCCTGCCGGAATATCTAAATAAATCCAACCCGCCCTTAAAATCCCAGAGTCGAATAAGTAATAACATCCACCGACTACACGGCTGTGTCTTATCCTTCCTCTGGTTCTGGTTCTCTCTCTCTCTCTCTCTTTCTCTGTTCTTTTCTCAATTGTTTCTCGTTCTCTTTTTCTCATCCCTGCCTTGCCTATTTTGCCTGCATAAGCGAGCACGTCCGATTTCGAGACTTTAATTGGCCGGAGGGAATTCCGCCGCATGGCCTTACTTTACGAGGAAACTTTCGAGATATTTTGAGCCAAGCCGGGTCGGGGCAGAAGGGAATACGCTGCATACACTCTTTTTCCTGTTAGATGGGAGAGTAAGTCGGTGAGATTGAGTCGGCGTGGCCGCAGCGGGTTTGAAAGATTTGGCTTTTATCGCGTGGATACATATGAAACGTTTGCATTTTATGAAAATCTTAGAGACAACATGTACACTCGACGTACTACTTCTTTCTTTTTTCTTTAAGCTTTGGAATTGCGTCATGAATATAGGTTCTATTAAGGACTATGCAAAATTATGATATAATCTTACTTTATTGCAACTTTCGATGATTTTTCAGTGTTTTATATGCAAATGAGTTAAATGTTACATAATCTAGCTAAATAGAAATGAAAAACAATATTATTAAGCAGAAGCCAAAGTAAATGCTTGTTTTTCTTTTTAATATTCTTCTTTTTAAAAATGTTCGATGAATCTACATTATAATGGATGCAATTTAATTCTGGATTAAGATGCAACGTCGACATGTCGAAGTCTCTTAACTTTTGACGCGATCTGTTAATCTAATTAGTGCAAGGCAACGCCATTAACTGCACTGCAGCGATGGATTAGTGGACAGTGGTATGGTGTGTGCAAACACGCGACGACGCTGGGTTCATCCCGACGAGCTAGGACGATTTACGAGGTTTCACAGGCTTGTCTGGTGCATAGATAGGGCGAATGTGTCAATTACGATAATCGCGCATCGATGATTTATCCGATTTATCCGATGAAATTATTTAGACGCCCGTTGACAATTATCACGTCGCGATTTGACCTGAAAATGGAACGCAATACAATGCGACGTCCTTTCTTCTCGCGTTACATTAATTCACGGTATTTCTCAAGATTCTTAATCTATTTTTCCTTATATTACATCTTCATTAAATATAGGAATAATTATTATCTATGTTGAGCAACTAAATGCTTTTATTGCCCATCAATCGAAGATCTCGTCTATTCTGTCAATTTTTTTACTTTCATTTCATTTTCAATTTTCCTCGCATTCTTTCCTGTGTATTTTGTCTTTCCGGACACGAAATAATCTTCACCATTCGCGAGAGCCGTTGTGGCTGATTCCACGCGAAACTTTCCTTGTGAAAATCTGGACTTCGAGCTCTTGTTTGTTAAATTATTCGTCGGAAAATTGTTGGTATCTTCTCCTTTTGAGATTTTCAAGCGGAATCTATTTCGCCTCGCGAATCGCTGGTTCGCATCATGAGAGCGGCGTTTTTTAAAGGGGCCATATTCGAGATACGTTTCCGTGGGATATTGATATATCTCGTTGCCTCTCCCATGAATGTCCGGGACGAAGTGAAAGGTTGATGAATCCGTAAAATCGTAATACTGATACGGCCAAACCGGTAATTGCAGACCGACTGCATCGTAGATTACTCGATCGCTGAGCTCTGGATGATTGCGAGAGCGAAGTATTTCACGAAACTCGCGACTAGGATTTTTCAATACCAAAGGCATTCCAAATTCTACAACGCCATTTGATCTTTTGTTGTTCCATGGCCGAGATAGTCTTTGAACTTTAAGAATAATTTTGGGATCTACCTGTAAATCCTTGAATCTCGCTATCTCAGACGCTCGTTTCGCTTTCCGATAAATTTTGCGCGGAAAATGATCACTGTCGGTTATTTTAAATATAGGTGAGATATCACTATTTCTTTTGCGATGTTTCCATTGTCCAAATTTTGGGCTAATTAAATAAGTGTTGGATTGAGATTGCACATCTTTAATGTTGCTTGATACAGGTGTTTCTTTTTCTATTAAACGAATTTTTGGTAAGGCATAATCGTCGTATGGAGATTGTTTTATTATCGGCAACAGCTTCCATTCGACGTCATTCAACCATTTATTATTTCTTAATCTCAGAAGCACAAAATTATTCTCGGGATTCATATCCAGGTCACCCAGTTCGTCTAACTTAGCCATATATTTTTCCCTTAATTTATTTCTAGAAAGATTATCATCATCGTAAAAGTAGTCGCCAGTCTTCCAGTTTGCGACGTCATAAATTTTTTTCTCTCTTCCCTGTCTCAGATTTTTCAACTCGATTTCAGGATCTATTTCCTCACGTCGATAGTTTGTCGCACGATTTAATTTTACAGCGTTATCATCTGCTTCTTTTTCCGTTACTGAAACTTTCTGTCGGTCCTCCGAGACCCGAGGTTTCGCGTTCCTCGTCAAGTTTACAAAGCTCGTACTTCCATTCGCCTTGTCAATTTTTGTTTCACGGTTTATAGCACGAAGTTTTCCCTTAATCTGATTATTGGTTCCCGCATTTGTCGCTAACTTTTCTTCCGCGCTGACTTCTGTAACCGCGGAATCAATTGCCGCATCGGTTTTGTTGTTCGCGAAAACATTGATTCTCCGCTCAACCAACTCTAGTTTATTCTCATTCTTTACGCCATTAACATTATTTATTTTCGAAGTATTCCATGCTTCGCCATCACGAATTTTGAATGCTGCATGAGATTTATTGGAACGGTCTGTACTCTCGCCGGTTGATGTCTTGCGAATTATGTCCTCTCGCTTCATTCTGGAACTCGTTTCATTGATCGAAGGAGATTTACCTCCTTCCGTCAATTTCTCGAATCGTTTTCTTTCCCTCTTTGTGCTATTCCTTATGTCTTTGCCGAAGGCAACCTCCTCCAGCTGTTTTTCGTTTTCCCTTTTCCAGGCTTCTCGCTTGTTGAGCAGTATCACTTCGTCCTCCATGCGATTTTTGTCTTTTATTGGTAACAAATCGAGTATCCTATCAGTCTCGATTGCCGCGTTTTTCTTATCAATTAATTTTCGTTTCCTCTTTTTTCTCTTTCTTTTCAACTTCGCATCGAGGAGATCGAACGAATCGTAAATTTTTGGCTTCTCGTAACCTAAATAATAAAGCGAAGCCTCATCGTTTTCATCGAAATTTGCGCGTTTTTGTCGCGACTTTCTGTATTCTAGGAATGATCCTATGTGATCTAGGCGTCTACGATGCTCATTGTGTCTCTTCTTTGACTGTCTATGATTTTTCTTTTTCTTTTGATTACGGAACTTCTGACGTTTCGTTTTGCGACATCGCCGTCGTTTCGATGGAATGTTATCGACGCTGCGCGTTTCTCTGCGACCAAATGCAACGTGACCTGGAAATTTTAAAACGTAACAGAGCATAAATTTGTTATGCTAATTTACTTTTCTGAGAATATTAAGTAAAAATATAATAAATAAATTGACTGCTTTTATCACAGAATGATCGAGCAGATATTTTTGTCGTACTATTTTTGGACCAGATATTATGCGGACGTAATTACTCGAGTATGAAAGTTTGGTCAAAACCACCATGGTTTTTTTTTATTGACTCGATGCGGAAATAGTTTATCATGCCGTGGTATTTAGACCGAAAACATTTCCGATAACCAATTTCCCGATATCGATAATTAAAGGAACATCACCCGTAACATTTATTTGCCGCATTTTATGTGCCGAAATTTTGATATTCTTAAACTGTCAATTGGAAATAATAAATATATATATATCAATATTTTTTTTTAGAAGACACTAAAAATCAAAATATAATCACTAAAGATATTACGTACTGGATAGTACGTCATGGAGTTGTTTATCTGTTGTTTCAAACGAATTGTTGAACCGAAAAAGATTATGCGAATCGATTGGCAAAGAGAATGCGTCTTTTGTCACCGAATGGTTTGCATTAATGGCATTAGGTACTGCGCTTTGATACTGTAAGACATTTCCGGTTCTAGCTCTAGCTGCAAACATTGATGTAGGCTTTCCTTTTGTTTCTGCAGTTTCTCGCGCTTCGATGTATTGCAAAAGTAGATTTGACTGCTGAATCTAAATAATAAAATATTTTTCTGATATAGTTTTCAAATATTTTTGTGATATTTATGAGATATCTCTTATCATATATAAAATTTTATCATCATTTCTAGTCAAATATCAAATGGTACATTAACTTATATTTGTACGTAAAATCTTACCAAATAGTCGTGGACTGCTCGAACCTTTGTTTTCTCTTTTGGAGTCAGGGCGTTATATTCCTTTACAAGAGTTTCCAATATTCTTACTTTTTTCTGTAGATCATTAATATTTCCTTCTCCTTCTTGCTCGACGGTGCTGTCAAACAGGAATTTGCGTCCTGTTCTGCTTGCTGTCTTGCTGTTTTGCTCTGGAATAATTTTCTCACGGATCAATGGCAGCAGTGGTACCTGGGTTAAAAATTAATATTAATTGATTGAGAATTAATTATATCGCACGATGCAATTGGAGATTACATACCTCTTCCAACAATTCCCCTTCTCGATTCATCTCCAGCATCCAGCCTAAAAATTCTCGCATATCCAGCGATAAAGTAATGCAAGTTTTCTTTTGCACTTCATTTAGAATTAGCGTATCAAGGAGTCCCATAACTTTCTTCATTATTTCCGTGTGATTCGTCTAAAGCATATTAATTTAAAAAATAAAAATTTGAAATGATCAATATTTCTGTCATACACGATACACGCAAATCTTGTGATAAATATCGTGATTACTCCATCTTTGTCGAGTCCTTGTTGATAAATATTACTCCTTATCACATCTTCCGTTTTGTGATCACGGTGAAGTCCAGGACCAAAAACACTCTTCAATCGATCATTTTTTTGAACCTGTAATATCATGATTATCATTAGAATTATTATTTTTATGTTAGAAGACCATTCTGTGCGTCAAATAATTTTTATATTAATATTCGATAAAAGGGATATCGAAACTAGCTTTGACATCACACAACACGATCCTTTACTTGCCTGTTCGAATATTTGCTCGACGATTTTTCCAGCTAGTTCACCGTGAAGAGCCACGTCCATCTGCGACTCGTCATCGATGTTGTCGGCTGCGAGGAGCAGCGTAATTTCCTTTCTGCGTGCATCATCCACCTCCGGCTTCACTGTCTGAAAAATCATCCTTAATTCTTTTCTCTTTTTAATCCAGTCGCGCGATCTACGACGCGATCAGCGGTTGTCCTTTCACTCACACTTTGATCCTCCACATTCTCGTAAAACACTTTTTCGCCCAGTGCCTCGTTCATTCTTGCACGAAGTAGTCCTTGCTCAGTCGATTTACTCTTCTGAACTTTAGTCTGTCTAATCAAAGGAGATGCTTTGTTCTTCTGCTTTAAATTATCCCAGTTCTTCGACATATCAGACCGTTGTATGTGATATCTTCTGTTTCTATTTGAGGAAGAGTGTGAACTACTTTTCTTTGCGTGTTTTTTCGAGAAGTGCTTATCCTTTTTATTCCTTTTTTCGAGTTTCTCCTTCTTTCTATTGATTCGAGAAATTTTTGAGTATCGATCACGATTTTGTGTGTCACTGTTCCAGTTTTCAATCTCATATCCGCCATACGGTTCATCGAACTGATTTTCGATGATATTGGAAGAATGAAACTGATTATCTAGATTCCTGCTCGTTTCATCGTAATCGTGTTGATTTTGATTCAAGTTGTCGTAAAACGTACGATACGAAATAGCTGCTCTTCTAATTCTTGTTTGATTATTTATGTATTTTTGTTCGGTATCGCGGTCATCACCATCCATATTAACCATATTCATTAAAATCGATTTTTGAACATTTTTAGCTCTTCGCTCAGGTACATCATGATTATTATTATTAAAAATATTAAATGAATTTGTGATTGTATTATTGTGCCAATTTTGTGATGTCGATGAATTATCATGAAAGGTTTGCAAAAAAGTTGCATTTTCTGCGTCTAATAAATCTGAAATTATTGTATCGTTTATAGCTTTCAGTCCTCTGCCCAATCTGACTTTTACATTGGAATCATCATGCCAATATGGTGATTCTACGAAAGATTCATATAAGTCTTGTGAACTAATCGCCGCCTGTTCCTCCAAATTAAGATTTCGTTTCAGTAATTCATGTGTTTTGGACTCGATGTACTTGGTATTTTCATATGGAGTCTCGGAATCTGTATCGATTACTGGTCGTCCTTTCGAAAGCGGAACATTTTTATCTTCTACCTATATCAATTAATTACTTCATATTGTTGCGAAAAAAGTATAAATAACATTGCAATAAATAATAATCACATACTGTAGATACTTTTGACTTGGCAGTTCTGATAGAAAATGAACTCGGTAAATTTTTCTCCGTTGAACTCTGCTCTATGTTATCTTTAAACATATCATCCATGACTTTAAGTGTGAAATAATTGCTCGCCAGAATGTTATTCGAATCTACTACTATCAATCAAATATTTCGTAAAAGTATTGCTATTATATAAGCGTTATAAAAATAATCGTAATAAAACTACAGCTAGAAGAAGAAGAAAATGAAGATAGAAATAAACTTGTCATTAAAATCAAAATTAATATAAAATATTAAAAAATCGTATGGATAGATTTGATTAAAGTGAAAATAAGTAAGAATTCTTTTATTCTTGATGATTGGATTCAATATTTACTCATCAAAGATGCATCAATTGACTGGAATCTCTTTTGTGTTTTATTGCTTTGACTCGAGCTAAGGAATCTATCGTTCAATGGCTGTTTGGCTGGCAATTGAGAGGGATTTGTATCAAGTATACCATCTGATTCATAGCGTAGTCTTCGATCGCCTCTAAGCCGAGGACTGCTCTTTAATTCACCATCAGGCCAATCGTACAAATTCTTTAATTCTTCATACAGGAACTCAACATTATTTGAATTGTTCTCTTGATAATCTTCTGATCTACAAAAAGAAATAAATAAACATTATATCTGCACAATTTCGTGAATCATGTATATGTATGCAACCCTAAATAATTTTAGCAAAATTTATTTATGAATTTTCTTCAGTTAATATTTATCAATTGATTTTTATTTAAAATATATAAAATATAAAAATATATAAAATATTCTAATTTTATTGTAGAATTATGAAGGATTTAAAATAAGCTATTTCTGCAAATTATCATCATATTAATTATGCATAAATCAAACATTATTCTATTTGAAATTTTGTATATGTATATTTTATATATATTACAATGTATAACGTAATTTTTAAAGCATTTGTACCGATCGTTTCCAAGATCTTCATAGAAATCTTTTGAAGTTTTTAATTCTTTATTTTGATCCATAATCTTGAGGGGTTGAATATCCAATAAAATATTTGTGACAACATTGGGATTTACATCTGCATTGGATATGTATTCTAAAGGTTCATTCAAAATTTTTTCTTTATTGTCTTCTAATAATAACTCTGAATTCTTTTTCAATGATGCGCTTCTATCTTCAAACGGTTGGTCCAACCTATCAGACATCTATTTTTTGGTCGTTTGCATCAATAACATCAAATTGCATGCATTTATGTGATAAATTTATAATTAAAATAGAAGGTATCTTATAATATATGTATGTGTGTTATTAGTGACAACAATCACTAACAAGATATATGACTATCGTTAGCTTGCAAAATAATTCTATTTACCATTTCGATTTCGCGGCAGCTGACTCTTCGTGATAAACATTATTCGCAAAATCTTTGCTTTGACAAATTTTCCCCAAGTTTTCCTTAGACAATAATTGTCTTTCCTCATTGAACACGTTGTCGAAACTAGATCCTAACGAACCGAGGGACTTTCTATCACTTTGATCTCTTTTCGTAGTCTTATTTTTACCAAGATCAACGACAATTTCTTCTTTTGGCTCTTTGTTCTTTGCTTTTGCTTTTCTGAGTTCTTCTTTCATTATCGCCTCGGCGTTTTCATTCTTCTTCTTCCCTAAGTCACCTGACTTACATGATGATTTGCCAGCTGCGGTCAATTGAAATTTCGATGTCCAATTAGTTTCAGAAATTTACTATATTTTTAGTTACACACTTTTTAATATGAATTTTATTATGCTTATCTTACCGCGTTTTATTTTTGCATTAATTGAAAATTTATTATTTTTATTTACAGCTTCCTGCTCGTTTATTGGAGCATCGCGTTCTTGCTCTTCATCATAATCGTAATACTCGACCATATTTAACATATTATGTCTTTTTCTTCTATAATTTGTACTGTCTATGTGCTTTTTCTTATCAAGCCTTTGCTTAATTAACATATTAACTTTAGCTCTTATAGGATTAATTTGCTCTCTAAATGAAGATTGTCCCTCTATATTCCTTTCCAGTTCTTTATCATTATCTGTAAATACGTCTTATATATTACTTTTGTGTTATTTTCGCTGTGAAATTCATCAAATTTTTATACCTTCAAGTATATCTTCTCTGTCATTATAGAGCCCTTTAAGTTCTTCGACATTTTGATTTTGATACTTTTCATTATTCTCGTCGTAATTTATCGCCGCTTCTTTCTCGACTGCTGTATTCTCTTCATTATTAGTGTCAATATTTTTATAAGGGTATACAAATTGTTTGTAACGAGCGTTATGATTTATTTCCGCAATCTGAGAATTTAAAGCATCTTGCATACGACTTTCTTCAGCTTTATCTTCGCGTTTAGTTCTAGTCAATATTTTACCAAAATATTTTGCAGAATCGGTTATTTTATTTTGCTGTCGATTCTCATTCACATTGTCAATATGACTCTCAGTCGCAATACTAAAAACTGATCCCATGCTCTTTATCGATGAATCTCTAGTTTCGCCATCGATTGAAATCGTGGAAACCCATAATAATTTTCTCTGTAAATTATTATCGGATTTGTGATATTCGTGAGCTCCCATTATAGTTCGTGTATCTTCCTTTACATTCATAGTCTCATTTCCGTTTGACCCGAGAACACGAATATCGATTTTATCAGTATCCAAATTTCCATTCGATTTATTTGCGTTGCTATTCTCGACACTTAGAGACGGAACCATCTGTTGCTGCTTTCGCAAATCGTTGTCTACAGTCACCGAAGTGAGATCCTTCAGTATTATCGATTCACCAGTCTCAGATATATTTATATATGCGGTTTCCGGTTTCATTGTCATATTAGTGACAGAATCAATCAGCGAAGTCAAAGAATCTTTCCTTGCATTTGTATTTCTTGACTTGTCGACTTCATCTTCGTTCGTCTTCATCTTCGTCGCGGACGTATCGTCTTTTTCCATTTGCCGAGACAATCTCGTCGTCGTCTCTGCCTCCTGCTTTTGATATAGACGCCCTCGAGGCTCAAATATTTTGATGACACCGGGTATCGGCTCGCGGTTTTGCGTTCCGTCTGCCTCAATTTCTCTTTCTTTCGCAGTTACGGTTGTTGTGACGACACAGCTCCATGATTCATTTGTCCCGATACCAAACCCATGCGACATATTTCCCTGGGGAAACTCCTTTTCCACGCCCTTCGATTGTTCATCATCTATGCTGAGTTGCGATATTTTCTGCGCCGCGAATCCTAATTTCTTTCCGTCACTTCGATATTTCAGGGATTTTTCAGAATCATAGGCATTATCGTTTATTAAAAAATCTATCGCATTAGTGAATGTGCTTTTTTCGAAATTGGGAGAGTTAGTAGGAATCTCTGCTGTATGATCAATTTTGATTGTGGAACGTTGACCAATTTCCTTCAAGCTTGTGTTAGGAACTTCATTTTTGGTAATATGTTCTGGTAAATGCGTTTGTAAGTCCGTTTTTATGACAAATAATGATTTGTTATTGAAGAAATGATCATTTAAATATAGTTCTGTGTTTGGAGAATGTTTTAGTTTAAAAATGTTTGTTTTGTTAGCTTTTGATGGGACAGTCGTTAAATTATTGAAATGATTATTTGAAAAAAATCCTTTATCTAAAGAATTTTGCGAATCGGTAATATTCATCTTGTTTGAAGCGTTCACTGAATTTTTTCCGTCGTTATTGAGACTAGAATATAATTTGGTAACGACTTCTTCAGTATTTCGTATTGTAGTTATATTTTCGAGGACGTTATTAATTATTTCAATTTTTCGATAGCGATTATTTTCAGGAATATCTTTCTGATGATTTGTGTAATTTGAATCAACGATGAAACTCCTTCTACTGCGTTTACTGCGATCATGTGATTCTTTCGCATTTCGTTTCCCAAAATATGTTTCTCTAAACTCTATTCCCTGAAAAAGTTTTGAGTCATTTTCATCTTCGTTATCTACATTTTTTGCTTTTTTTAGCCTCCGCATTGTTTCTTCATCAAGATAGTTGTCAAGATCTTCCCTAAAATTGTACATTTCAGCTGTCGATCTAGGCTCATCCCACCAATTAGATTCTCCTGAAAAAGTTGATTATAATAATGACAGTAATAATAATAATGTTGATCGTAATTATTACTTTTCGGTATTGTATTTTTCCTTTTATAGCCCAATATCAAACTATCTCTTAATTTCAATACAGTTCTCTTCAAAGATTCCAATGATAACGGTACATTTCGAATTTTGTCATTTCTGATTGCAACTGGAGATCTTCGCAAAGCAATTAAATCATTTGCATGTATCGGATCGTGCAATGATACTTCGAATTGATCCCGCAGATCAGCATGTAACTTTTCGTCTTTGCTCGAATCTAAGAGATCACGTTTAACATATATTCATCAAATCTAAATCAATATTTTGAACATATTTTAATTATTTCGATAATACCAGAATTAACGAGATTTTCAGGAGATTCGTAATCTCGAAGCCATGTACTTTTGCCGTTAGTCACTTTGGGATTCTCATTAGAATTCGACCAGTCGCGCGAGGAATGGAAATTCTTCTTTCCAGTCCAATCTTTCAATGGCTGATCGGCCATCGTTCCTTCTTCGTAGATAGTTCTATCTAACCTACGCTCAAGAGTGGAATGAATTTCTATCTGTCTACTATAAGAAACATGCTAGCTTTTAGAAGATTTGCTACGTACAAGTATGAAAAATGTAGTCCATTAATTCAAGTCAAATAATCTTAAATTATATGTAAATTGTTATTTTTATCTGACGTGTTTGTATCAATAAAAAGATATCATTTTAGAAAGATAACACAATATGAAAAAATAAAAATAGAATATTTATCAAAAAAAAACTTTATAAAAAATAAAATATTATTTTAACACTAAAAATATTTTATTAATTTTTTTTAGATTTTATTTAAACAAAAATATAAATTATAATTTTGTAATATATTAATATTATTCGTGCTCTTACGTGCCATGGGACCGATAAAGAGCGTTATCAGCATTAAATGTCATATCATTATCTAGATAGACTCTTTGAGGTATATCGCGAGTACTCTTCCGTCCATATTTCTTCTGCAGCATCCACATCGTTTCATAATTCCGATCGAAACCCCTCTTGCCGCGTAACCTACTTCCATAACCAATATCATCCCGTTCCAGGATATTCCTCGTGTTGATGGATACCGTAGAGTGCTGGTTTGTATGCGCCAGCGGACTGTATCGGAAATATTCCTATTAAATCACTCAATAAAAATTGGCGCGTTTCTAAATCACTGTAGAATGCAAATATATAGATCGAGGTTGTTGGTAACTTTTTCCAATTGAAGTGGACATTTCTAGCGATTAAAATTTATGGAAATTGAGTTAAGCTTAGTAACAATTCCTATTGAATTTATTTTACTTTTCATTTTACTTTTTTCTTTCTCGTTACAGTAACAAGCAACATAACTTATATCTAAGCTCTTACTCATTTAGACGTGTTCTATGATTAATATGACGCTTGACGTGATCTATCCACTTCAAATCGTTTTGCGCATTTAGAACATCTTCCAGAAATCTATTTAAAGCCGCGCTATTTTTCTCATCGCTAATCATCACAGATTTATACATGGAATAATTTCGGTTGCCGTCAATCTATATGTTTAAAAGACAATATCACAGCTTAATAAGCTAATTGACATACATTAATTTCCTGTATTTTATAAAAGGGAAAGAAAAAATTAACACTTGCACAAGCGACTCGTATTCTTAAATGTACCACGGGCTTTGAACATTCTGCAGCAGCATTCTTGCTGCGAAGACGGCGGAATATTCTGCCGCTGACAATCCCTTCCTACCACCCGCACCGACACGTTAGCGCGTTATAATAATGCTGGGTGGATGTCCCGTAACGCATCGCGTACATACTATTTCGCTTCGTCCTTTTTCCGACGCGCTCGTGCGGCCGAAACAATGGGATTCTACATCCGGGAGCCGCGGGCACGAAGCGCGGTATTATTAAAAATTCACTCCCCCCATGGCTGAAGTGGCCTCTGGCAATCTGCATCTCATTCCCGGTGGGCCCTTGTACCATCAGGTGGCTGGCAGCCACCACCGGCAGCTAGCGCGCTGCGGAAAAGGGGTGGAAAACTTGAGCCTCGCGACGCAGTGGTTTCGCGGTAGGACACGACGTTGCGGTCGGTTTGCCGAACAAAAAAAAGATCTTACACCCAATTATACGCGGCATTTAACTAAATAAAGATTCGCCTTCCGTCTCACCCTCGGTTTCTCTTTCGACCTAGCTAGCGTTGTATGTGTGTATACGAGAATTCTTTTTATTAAACTGCCTACGATAATGAAATGTCTTTGTTGGTTGAAAGATGTTTAATTTTATCAGAATGCATAAGTGTATATTATAAATTATAAGGTAGGGTAAAAGCACCAGATGTGAATCATTTTTTTATTTAAATAATTATAGTATTTTCCATTAAATGATACATATCACATGATTCTTTAGTATTTGTTTTATCTCTTTCAAGTGTCAATTGAATTTAATTTATTAGGTTACACATTTATCAGCGCTACACATTTTATTGATATCGTTAATTAATTAAATGTGTACAGTTAATTAATGTATGTATCTTTAAAAATTCATTCTTAAAGTGTAATATCATAAGAATTGTCTTATAGCTTTCATAGTAGGTAGTAAATAGCATTAGATTTTATGAAAAAAAATCAACGTTATCCTCAGTTAAATGTATCCCTGGGTGTTTAATATGTTATAACGATACTTTTATTGCATAAATTTATTTATTCAAATTAAAATATATAAAACGGTAATGAAATGAAATAAAATCATACATAATCTTTATGATCAATCATCTATTAAATATTTTATTAATTTGATATTGTTCTAGATAAAAAAAATATGAATTTTTTTTTAAAGAATGATCCACACACAACTAATAGTTTTACTATATTATATATGATTGCCAAATACGGCAATTTACTTGCTGTTTGTAAGTAATTACATAGATAATTAAATTTTTATTAAACTCACATAAATATTGAAAATTTCTCATATTTTCAATTTATGTTCAGAAATATTTTCAGAAATATTTCGAATCCTTTCAATTAAATATTTTCAATATTTAATTCAATAAAAATCGTAACGCTTAGATAGACTATATTGGATAAAATTACGTTACCGATACAATGTGATATAATCAAATATTTTTTTTTGTAAAAACACTATAGTACGAGGAAAAATCGTATTTTACTATTAGTTATATAATTTGAATTATTCGTGATCTCCTGAAATTATTTTATCTGTTTTCCAGTTCTAAAAACGCATTAATAATGTTTTATAATGTTTTAAGACATTCTGATTCCGTTTGCAAGCGTGACGATCCTTTTCGCAAATTCTCCATCAATCGGCCATTGCGGGAGTCGAGTACCGAAAGTGCGGCGGGCATAATCAATCACAAGGCATTTTCGGCCGCAATACGCGACCGAAGAGAGGAACGATAGACGACAGTTCGCATAGTTCCGAAACGGAAACGGTAATATCGCTGGCCCGGGGCGACCAACCCTTTGTCATTTTGTCACTCGGCATAAAGACAGAGCTGGCGGAAGAGATGCTCTGCGCGTTCCCGTATGTCTCCCACCAAAAGAAATTAACGCTTGAAATATTAAAAAACGTTCTTGAGAACAGAATCTGTCGCCGTATGTCGCTCTCGGCCGAGATATTATTCCTTCAGATATTATTCCTCTTATCAATCATGATAATACACTCGCTTTGTGAAATCTCATAGAAAATTTCTATTGAAAAAAATTGCGTGCATCATCGAGTAACGACAAGCATCATTCTAGATTGATGAAATATTAAAATAGTTTTGGTTATGTAAATATATATTGATTAACCTTATTATTTTCATGCTGATCTGGAGAAATGGTCGATTTTTTTGATTTTTTAATCGAGTCGAATCTTTCCTTTGTGTATGTTACTTTTCTCTTATCATGTTTGCTAACTTCCGCCAAGCTGAACGTAGAAACGATGGAAAGCATGTAGATCACGAGGCATACTCGAAGGCAAAGTGAGAGAAAGAACGATCTCGCTGTTCGTTTCATACTGTAAAATATTATAAGTTAATATCTGTCATTTGCTACGACAACATTACAAATTAAAACAATGAAATTTTCCAGAAAATAAGTTTGAATATTTAAAATTATTAAAATTTTGTATTTTAATTTTAAAATGCAATTTTGAAGTAACAACTAATGATAGAGAACTAAGAAGAGGACATACATTTCTTAATTTTATGTTTTTCTTTTTTTTTTCTTTATGTTCCGTTCTTTTATCCAAGCAACTGAAAAATCACAATTATATCGTTGTAGCAAATAACCGATATTGATATCTTAAAATTAGTTTCAGCAACAAATATACATATATAATCTATGAATATTATTCATTAAGATATTATAATTTAATCGTACAGTGCAGTAGATGCAAAATTAAACAAATAGGTACATATTAGATATTTAAACGAAAATATCGACGATCGATTCTCTGATTTATACGAGCCAAAGAAATGGGGCAAGTCGAATTCAATTTAGCAAGCGCGCACGAGAGACTTCGTCACTTCATAAATCCGCTAGCAGGATTGCACACGCGTATATGTGTGTGGCACGCGGAGTATATAACGGGTTATTAAGTCCCGATCTCGGAAAGACATTAATTTCACGGTCGCGCATAACTTTCCTGTCACAATTTGCATTCGGCTTGGGCCTCTCGCCGGAGCGCACGGCGGGAAATTAAAAACGTCCGATCGTAAAGCCTCGAAAAAGAAGTGAAATATCATCGCCCTCGCATTCTGAATCGTAATCAGCCGTATTACTCAGCCGCGGGAGCTCTGCGTCTAGTTTGACTCCTTCGCGAAGTGTGAAAAACGAAACCTTGCAATTGGAAGCGAGAAAACGTACCGCGATTGATACTGTCGCTTATGCCCAATATTTATCAAGGAAATAAATGATCTGAGTCAAAGAGAATTGTCGGTGAGAAGAATTGTTCCTAATTTCTTCCTATCGACGTATTCGCGTTATTGATAATTCGCATCTTCGCACAATGATCAATCACTCAAGAAGCGAGACCAATTGCGCGATTAACAATAACTCGAGTGTCTTTATTCTTTATTTGTGTCTAATATCTGCAACGTTCGCAAACTCATCTTTCCTTCGATTATTCGCTGAGACAAAAACCGCAGAGGCTCGCCATTCAACAAAAGTGCAAGGAATAAAGGCCTAAGCGATCGCACGAAAGGGAAAGTCAGGGAAGAATTTTCAGGAGAATTTCTCGTTCGCCGTAATCTCTCCCGGTGGAATGCGAGTCCGAGAGAGAGAGAGCTCACTGCCATGAGCGAACGAATGGTAGGAGAGTTGGATGTTTCATCGCTTCGTCAAGAATCGTGAATAAAGGAGCGGGCCAACGAAAAAATAACGAAGCTGATGGAGGGAGCAGAGAAGGGGGTGAGAAAAGAGAAGAGTGGCGATATAATGTACCGCGTAAGAGCCATTAGGTTATTAAAAACAGTGGTCGCTAGATGCGAATAATGAACCGGCTGGTGGCCACCGAGGGGCGCGACAAAGGCGGAAAATTAGCCCTGATAACTTCACGTTTGAATGCGGAGAGTGGCGGACGCGGAAAAGGAGAACGAAAGGAGGGAAAACGAAGCGCGCTGGTAATCTCGACTCCGTCTCTTCCTGTGATGACGGCCTTGTTCCCGTCGTTCCTTCGTTCACCACGTCTTTCGTTGGCTATGTGTTTGCGAAGACATCACAACGGAGATGTCTCGATTTCCTCAAGCGTGATTCTCGTGCGATTTTCTACGAAGAAGAGCAATACTCTTTCGGAATTAGCCTCAATATTCTTACAATTTTCTCTTCAGAATGATAAGAGAGTAAAAGACGAGAGTTCAAATGAAGAATAAAATTATATATATATATACATATATAACCATAGAGACAATTTTATATCTATATAATTAAATAACGAGCAGCTAAATGAATTAATTTTAAATCAATTTATTTATTGAGAAATTTTCTAATTCGGTTATCTTTCATCTGACAATCATCTGTATGTATATGCCTCTCAAAAACAAGTAAATATCATATATATCTGTAATTATTTTTATTTAAATACTTTTGATACGTAAATGCTAAATTAGCTCAAGTATTCGAATTATCATGATTCTTATGGTATACAAATTAAAACGGAAATTTCATAAACGAGAGAATATAATGAAAACAGAGATTGGCACGTCACTTATACGATTGCGGCTCTTTTTACCTGGTATTTTACGGCGCGCTGGATTAGCAACTCGTTTTCGCACGCACACTCATGCGCGCGCCATCGATGATAACGTTCGCGAAAACGATCTATGTCACGCTGTGCCGATTGAATTGCGTCCGTTGACGTCTCGCATAACAAATTTCGATCGAGCACCGATTGTTTCGCATCGATTATCGATTTCAATAAATGCGCATATCTTCCCGCTGCCGCATTTCCATCAGTCTTTTTTTATCTTTCATTCAACAAAGAGAGTGACGTTTGTTAAAGCCAGTCATTACATGTTTGGCGATACTCACGGGCATTCAATTAATCATTGAAATGATAAATCCACCATCCGTGAATATCGAAGGATTCCTTTCGATTAAATTATATCCGAAGAAAATCGATGCAAACTGTTATACAAGACATCTCTAAATTACTGAGTACGATAGTAAATTTAAGCTATCTTGAGAATGTTGGGGATTTAAACACACCTGTGAAATATAACACGCGCGCTTGCAACGTCTCTCTTAAGACTAGACGAGTTTATTTTCGGCGTATTGGACGAAAACTTCTTGCATAGAGGAATTTCGTTACGACGCTCGCAGCTTTCGCAGGAAATATCCAAAGTCTACAGAGGTCGAATTTCGTAAGTGTGTGAAATAGGCTTCATGCGTTAATTTTCACATGTATAGGTATACGCTTTGTACATGAATGAACGAGAAAACAGGGAAACCAGATCTAGGTGAATAATTGATTTATATGGTCGTCATATATAGCTAATCTTGTTAATGTTCTCACAGACGAATTTAGGCTAATCGTTGTTCCCACTTGGATTTTCGTTCGAGAAACCGTATATCATAATTTTAGATACATTGGAGAAAAGAGAAATCTTCGAATATAATGTTAAAAAATATATATTATAGTAATCATTGCATTGTTGAATAAATCAATTGGATCAACAATACTTTAATAAAAAAATAGTCTGTATTTGTTGGTGTTGTTAATTATTATTAAGGCTCCTTTCACTTGCTCGGATTGACGTCAGAAGCAAGAAAATATACAATAACAATTTTTCATACAATATCAATATAAAAATGTGTTAAAACAACAATAAAACAACATAACAGAAACAAAAATAAATCTAAAGTATAAATCTATTCTATCGATTGCAATGTTATTTTATTGAAGAATATTTCTTTCAAATATATTTTACAAGAATTTTTACTGTATGTTTTCTTCTCTTTCGTTTTTGACGTCACACTCTGAGATAGTAGTGAGTGAACAGGAATTTTAAAATATAACACAACTGTATAACATCATTAATATAATATCAAAAATTGAATATGTTATTACATTGAGTATCATTAATTCATTAGTTGTTATCAAGTTAAAATTATTATCGCATCATTACGTTAATGATATATTGCGAGATCAACAGTATAGCATAATTAAAATAATATGTATACGGATCGCGTTAGCACGAAGCTCTCCTCAGTGGAGTAATTAGAATGCCCATTAGCTCAACGTAGTAGCGTTACGGTATTCTTTTAACGACGGCACGAATGAACGTCGGATGATCTCGAGCGACGTGATCAATACCCGTTTATTCGACGCATGTAAACGCATCGGCTCGTGTACTGCAATGGGCCGATGGGCGTTTTGTTAAACTCGAGGCCGAACTTTTGTCATAAACTATACGCTTTATACGTGGATAGAGAGAAAACGCGGCACGCATCTGTGCGGGACGATTAGGCGGTGCGGGGGTGGAAAGGGATGAGGAAGAATCGGTGGGACAGGGAGGAAGGGTGATACCAGAAGAGGATGGAAAGGACGGAGAGTGAGGAAAGCGGAAAGAGGAAAGAGGAAGCGCAGGGAGCGGGGCGGTTTCAATTAGGAGGCAGTAACTCTCTCGGGCATTGTTCATTTCACTCTAGATTTGTATTCCCCGTTTGTTTGTTCCCGTCGCATTTGCGTTAACCTGAGCAAAAGCGAGCCACCATGCGTGTATACGCGATCAGCCCGAGCGGAAAAGACGAGGCGGGAAAGGAGGCGCACGATGACGGTTTCGGCTCTGATTTTCAGTGCAGGCTCAGACTGGAAAATCAAAACGTAATAAAATTAAATGCAAATAAAGATAAAATATTATTATCTTAACTAAATATTCTCTTCTATAATTTTAACTTATTTATGTCATCATTATTATAAAGTCGTCATTTTTCCTGATAAAATTTTAGGAAAGTTTTTAATTTCCTCATTCGTGAATTTTCGGTCATCATAATCGATAATACAATCGGGGAATCGCGCGGAACGCCGAAGAGCAGGCATGCTGAATTTCGTTTATGTCTCCTGGAACTAACGATCCATTAAACGGCCCCCTCCTCCGTTCGTGACGATACGCGACGTTATTCACTTCATTAATAACCGATAAGCTCTTCCGCCCATTATGCGGTCCGTACGCGAGCGAGAATTGATAGAATTCACTCGCGGATTTAAGTAGCATGCAAAGAGAATTCGCATATCACGCGAATGCGACGTTGACCGCGTTAATGGAGGATGCTGATCGTGCGAAATTGCTGCCAATTTTTCATAATGTCGCATTCGTCGACGGAATAATTCAGGCAGGCTTTATTAACGGGACAAAAATCGCTTCGAAATGCAAAAGTCGCATTTGTTGTGTTATGAGATACGCTATTGCAAAGGGTTTCTAATTTTACAAGTATTAGCCATCACAGAGGCGACAGGTTTTGTACGTATTATTTAGTTTTTCATTTTTTATTTTTTACTATATTTGCTTAATGCTCGTTTAAATACATATCTAAATACATACACTGAAAAAAAAGATTGGTTGCTGCAGCAAATTAGATGGTTAAATATGGCATAGCATTTTTAATTGACTGTAGCAACCAATTAAAAATGCTACGCCATATTTAACCTCATTTACTGCAGCAACCAATCTTTTTTTTTTTTAGTGTATCAGTAACTACCTCTAATTATTGATATATTTGCTGGTGAGCCCAGACATTTTTCTAATTTGTGATAAATTGTTTATAACAAATGCTTTAGAAAATCTTACACAATTTTAAGTCTTACATAATTTTATTCCTTAGATTTCGATCTTCAAAATGAAAAAAAAATTGTTCAATTACATTAAATTTAAACAAGGATTAATTTAAAGTATACTGAACCTGCAAATACCAGTTAAGGAAATTTCGAAGTGAATACTAATTAGAATTAATATTACACTCTTACCGTATTATATACTGTGATAGGTGATAGTATCAATTTTTCGATATAACTGTTAAAATATGATAACCGTTCACGAGAAATAAACGCAGTAAGAGACAGCCATCGCGAAAAAGAGACAATAATAAACTTCGATACATTCGAGTATCGATTTAATGCCTTTTTTTAGAAGTGGACTTTCATGAACGTCATATAAGAATAGTTTACAACAGATATTACGAGGTGCACGCACGGGGTCGGGTGGTAAACAATTCGCGGCATTTTAATGGGGCCCCCAGTGGGCCATAAGCAGAACGTGAAACTAACGCGTTCGTAAAGACACGACTCTCTTTCGGAACGAAGGTGAAAAAGCCTTATCCCTTAAGACCGCCGTACGACTGTCGGAGGAGTATACGTATACTCCATAACGTGCCTTCGATCTTGGATGAACCTTACTCTCGAATCTTGATCTGCCCGGACTTGTCTCGTTTTATTTTTCTTCCTTTGTCTGTCGTAGCACCAAATCCAAAATAAATTTGTAGACAACACAAGATCGTATTTAACGAGTTCCTTCGGTTTCCACGGCATTTCTCTCTCGATACTTCGCGGTCTTCATCACCGTGTCGACATTATCTTTTGAAGCAAATTATTATGCGATTTGTTTTTAGATACAGAAAAAATTAATAAATTATTAATACTATCAATAGCACGATTAATAAATAGTTATAATAAGTAAATAATTATTGATTACTTGCGACTCTTCATAAAAATTAAATGAATAAAATATCATAAATATATTATACAGTGAAAGCACAAAAAAGTTCATACAGAGGAAAAATCTTTCGAACAATTAAACATTAATTAACCATTTAAAAAACAGATACAGTTGAAACTTTGCTCTATCGAAAGGTACACAGAGAAAATTTTCTTTTAAAATTTACCTTGAAAATATGATAGTGATACAATATTTTAAAGATTTTTATCATGCAATTTCAATAAAATTTCAATAAAATAATTAATTAAACTTATTTTATACTTTATTGTAATTTTATTAATAAATGAGAGAGATTTACATTAAAATTCTTCAAAATACAATGTTGTCCCACGACTATCATATTTTCAAGATAAACTTTAAAAAAATTCTTTCCGTGTATAATTGCCAATTTTTTAAAAAAATATTTAGGGGTCCATTTTGTAACTCTTAACGACTCTAACGATATCGTTAAATTGTCATTGCGCAGCTTTTTATACAAAATCTGAGTTTACCCTGAAAATATGATAGTCGTGGGACAACATTATATTTCGAAGAATGTAAATCTCTCTCATTTATTAATAAAACTACAATAAAGTCGTTAAAAGTACAGAATAAGCCCCTTAGGCATAATAGAAATGAAGTAGCACTACAAATTTTTGTTCCAACCTAATAGATTTGCACATTGCTTAGAAAACTATGAAAATTCATTATTCACAGGAAAAATGCAACATTAACATCATCTTTATCCGCCACTATAAGCAGATAAAACATTTTCTACTTTAGATCCTTTAACATTTTGCATTCGTGAAAATTGCGCCGTGGCGCGAATTTTTATTTCCATTCGCTCGAAATTTTAGATGGAAGAAGTCGAGCCGAGCGAGCTTTAAGCACACGATGCTCTTAAGGGTTCGTTCACAAGAACGATCGTTGTAGCTCCGAGTGTGGTGGCGTCTAAACGAAATACGATAAGCACTTAGCCGGGCCGTATCTATCAAGCATAACCCTTATGCCGCTGCTTTGAGGGCGTGGTGTACCCTGGGGAGAGAGCCCGGGCGCAGGACAACCTCCTGGAATTTATACTACGGACTTCGCCCTCATCCTACTGCGGCTTTATCACTTATTCATATAGCGTTGCGCGAGGAAAAGTTGCCCTAAGTGCCTATAAACGTTTAGTCACCGAATGTTTCTGCGTTTCCCGCATTCGATGTCATTCGATTCTTGTCACTGTGGAACCGGTTAATACAAAGTAGAACCACGATGGTAAGCGATAGTTTGAAAAAATACAGAAAATTTTATCGATAAATACAGAGAGAGGAATTGTTAAAATTATATTTTTATTAATTATTCATAGAAATTTTAGGAAATTTCTGAATTATATCTTCATTTGAGAACAATACAATTAATAACATAAATATTTATTCATTCTAATAACATGCTATATACAGGAATTTATTTATATAAAAAATTATAGTGGAAAAATGATTGCAGTTTATTTATTTTATATACTTCAAATTATTTGTTTTAAAAAATCATTATATTTTTAGTTATTTTTTAATTATAGAGGAAAAAATGTTTCCTTAATAGGAAAGTTGATTAGGAAGCGTATCGACAGCTTTGTATTTAAATTATTGTATGTAAATGTATATTTAATGACGGAAGATACGTTGAATATGTACAGTAATCGACATTCTGACTCGATCATCTTGAAATGGAATGTAAATGCTAATATATCTCTGGATTAGTTTCATAGTTAAGTCAGTATGTAATTAATTTTATTACGACAACTGGAATACGCAAGCACTGTCTGAAGAGAGATTTTCTATGTAATTGCAAACAATCGCGGATTAAAATATCGATGTTCTCACTAATGATTCGTTTGCGTTAGCGGTTTGTATGATACTACGTAATATTCGCGTAATTAGTCTGAATAAAACCTATATAAAATCGGATGATACTTATTGCAAGTCGCAATACAGACGGCAATACAAACGTCGTAGTTGAAATGATATACGATTTCGAGACGACAAAATCCCGTTTGATTCTCCTTCGGGATATTTCTTGGAATCCTTGTTCTTCGTATCACGCACCATCTCGAATCCTTTCTGCTCAGACTCGAAATTACTTTTCGCGCGTTTACGGACAGGCATTTCTAAATTGCACAAATATAAGAAGTTATATATTGATCATAGCAATTGGAATGTTTGTGGACAAAAAATTAGATAATAGAAAATAAAGATACGATTATTAATGTAAAATTTACTTTTGAAATATGAAATATTTCTCAACAAATAATTTTCACACACTGAAAGAAAAGATTGGCTGAATATGACACAGCATTTTTAATTGATTGCAGTAGCAATATTAGCTAATTTTTGGTTACATTAGCCTATCGGAATTCCATATTGCGAATAAGCTAACACAACCAAAAATTAATTGCAAGAACCAAAAATTGGATGCTGCAGAAATCTTTTCAGTGTATGTAGATTTGAGTTTCATATTTCAAAAGTGAATTTTACGTTAATTATCGTATCCTTCTTTTACCATCTAATTTGTTGCAGCAGCCAATCTTTTCTTTTTAGCTTTTATTTTTATTTTTAGTTTTGCCAATCTTTAGCTTTTATTTTTTATTTTACACGATTAGTTTATGGCTAATTCGGTTTCAAATACTTACATATATTGTTTGTGATTATTTTATTTGACATAATTTAGTTTAAATTATTTTATTTACTTACATGTAATAAATTAATGATTTATAATGATAGAAAAATAATGTAAGGTGTTTATAAATAAAATTTTCAATATATTTGATGAATAGGGATTAAAAAAGTAGGAATTAAAAATACGGGATTATTCATTCGAGAATGCAAAACGGAAAAGGGGGAAAGGGAAAGGAGGGGAAGTCACCAAAGAGTGGTTACAGAAGAACAGGGTGGAATTAAGCATCTCGCCTGAAGAGACTTCAAGTCAATTCGGCATCGTTCCTTTCCCTCCTTTGATATGGCAAGGATTAAAATCAGCCTTCTATAGCGACTTCACGTTCCACCTTTCCTATCTGCGTTCTTCCGATATTAAACGGATGTTACGATCATCTCGTACGAGAGAGTTTCCTGCCTTTTATCACATTTAAATCGCTTGATTACACAGACTTACACAAATAATATGCACACCTGTGCATTTAATTATAAATAATATATACATCATTAAATTGACATTATCGTTAAATTGATATGCTAATGTACAATATGTAGACAATTGTTCTTTTCGTGTTTAGTTCTGAATTATCTTTCTTTGAATATGTATGAAGATGGTTGAGCCGAAATAGTAATCAGATTATAAATAAAATTAGATATATCGTTATTACCATTGCGATTATGCAAACGGCAGTTTTGACAGCGATGCTTTTTCCATTACGTGATATTACACGTTCAGTTATCAACGCGTTGTGCGCCTATAACAGTATCAAACTGTCAGTACGTTTGACAATTCAGGAAATTACCGTATCACGACAGGGGCTAATACTACTGATTACATACAACTCGCGTTTTGGTATCGCGACGACAAGATATCACGCGCGTGTTATACAAGACCCTTCAAGCACCTGGTTTTGATTATTATTCCCAGTTACGATAGTAGCTAGTCGAATCTCAAAAGATTTCCTTCTGCATATGGATAATAAGGTTGCGTAATTAGAAATGATGAAATGTTAATTAAATATCTTCAATACATCTACGATATATTAATTATCAACATGAATTACCAACGGCCCAATTGTTTGTTTCCAAGCAGAGATAGTCCTAAATGTAAAGACTATTTTCTGTTCACATTCTTATATCTTGCTACAAGATTTTTGCTCTTTTGAAAGTTACGTACATAAATTCGGCAACGATAGACATACAAAAATAACAAACGGAGGGAATTACAGGAATCATCGAGGAACCGAAAAGGGCAGCTTGCGCGAGCGTATATTTTCGAGTCTCTGGTCATTTTCCCCACGAGAGAGCGCGGGGAAACTGCAAATTATTTTCCAGTCGTTCGCCTGATAACCCCCTCGGATATATAACGGGTGATCCGTTGAAATTCCCAGCGGGCGAAACGAGCGTCCCTTACAGTCGCATCGACGGCGTCAGCCACGTAGACGGCCTCACGAAATATCCCGCCTTATGGTGATCCCATGGCACATCCGACGCCCTACGAGTACATCCCCATAATTCGCCCGTCGCACTTTAGCCCTCGTGCGTTCACCACGCGCGGATATGTTGTGCACGAGGTCTAATGGTATTGGATTCGCGATCTCTACGCGTTTCAGTGCGGTGACCGAGGCTAAGGAAAGTCTGCATTGGCAAAGTACGAGACAACGAATTTATTATCCGTTTGCGATTCGCCTGCAAACGTGTCCGAATTAAAAAAAAAGATGTATAACCCATATGTATTATAACTCTAATTGGAATTGTGGATTTAATGAACTTGAACGTTTTCTTCGATTACGTTGTGAAAAATAAATGTTTTTCACAATCTTACATGATATCATTTTTCGAATTTTGACTTTCAAAATGGAAATAAATCGTTCAATTACGTTAACTTTAAGCAAAGATACATTAATTTAAAATATATTGAGTTCGTCAATACTAGTTGAGAAAATTTCGAAGCAAATACCGGGTAAGATATTAATTCACGAAAATATGGAGACTTATTTTTCGAATTTCATTTAAAATGATATTTGCAATAACAGTTTTATTTACTAGTACTTGTAATTCAAATATAACTTCAAGACGAGGCTCAAAATTAACAGTAGCATCTTAGAAAAGATAGTTTTACTTACATTATTATACAGTTCCATAAAAGATTCATAAAAGATCACATATTCATAAAAGATCATATATACATTTCAATATTTTTTCATGAATATGCTTCTTGTTTTTTTCAGCGACGGTATCGCAATTTTACGGAACATCGATTACATCTCTTCTCGAAAGCATCCCTCGTTACTCGATACACTCGAAATCTTATAATTAGTGCCAATAGCGCTCAAGTAGCGGCGATTTTCCAGGTCAGTGCGCGGAAAAACGCGGATCTGATCCGTACTCTGTATCTCCGTTAGAAAATTCTGTAGATATTTCCCCGATCAGTAAGTCTTTTTACTTTCCGCGCCCAACTCTGTCGTCACTTTTTTTCATTATTTTTCAGCATTCTCGCCGGCAAATGTATCTGTGTCCTCGAGCATACTGCGCCTTTCATCTCTCGTCTCTGCAGGCGGAGCACTTATACACTCCGTACCCTCTCAGCTTCATCCCTTTCCCGCCACCCCTGCTTTGGTCCCCTTTTTGTCCCCCAGTACCCCCCATAGCGTTCCTCTGCGCCTTTACTTCGCGTTACACTCGACTTTCTCGTCTTTCGTCCCCTTCTCGCCTGCCTGTCTCATTTGCGGGGAATGGAAGTGCCGCCGGGAACACAACGTCGCGAGCTAAAATACATCGTGATTTTAATACTTTTAACTCCTTTATAATCCGCTTTGCACCTACGCCGAGGGCCGGTAATGCCAGCGACATGCTCCACTTCAGTTCTCCATTCTTCTTTCTTTCTCTCACCATCAGCGGTAAGATTACTGGTTAGAAGCTGGTTGCAGTTGCAGCGACAGCTGCGACAGCCGGAAAACAGTTGCATCGGTGGCGTTCGCGTGTGGTAATTTCTCCATTCACTTTTATCTATCAACAATGGATTCGTATGCCGAGACACAATTTTTTTCTGGTCTTTTTATGTAGCAATTTAGGTCGCGAATTGATATTCAGCACATATATATACATATATATATGAGCTAGAAAGTCATTTGTGCTACATTCCGGATAATTTTCCTGATGATAATTTTCCTTTTCATTGATATCCGATTTTGTTCTGATTGATGAGTTGCTAGCTTCTAATTTTTGCAATTTATCGTGTCTTGTATAAAAGTTGCTTAGCGATCGCCAGGAATTATGTAAGATATTCGAATAAGCATAAAAAAACATATGGCTTTAAATGCATTGAAGAAAAAACAACCTCGCGAAAGAAAAGATGTTTGTGACTATGGTCCATTTGATACTACAAATGCTTTGAAGCATCTTTGATTGGTTAAGTAATAAAATTCTTTTCTCTGCTGGATCAATCGAATGCTTTGAAGCATTTGTAGCGTTAAGTGGACCGCACATCATCTGACAATGCGACTGGAAATTAATCGAATGATTCACCGGACAGTGACTTTTCGCGTTCGCGTAAAGTATAAAGCAGTTTCTAAGTACAGGTAAGACCGGAGCAAATCCCGCGATCGGATCCCACTGACGGTCTTTAAAGGGATTTTAGCCGGCACGTCGTTACACGCGGCAGGCGGACTGCTAAGTAAAGATTGCAAGGCAAAGGGGTTGCTGCCTTAATCCCTCCCGGATGTCTGTTTTGCGGTATTACCGCGTTAAGGGATGAATCTCCAAGACACCAGCTATCCCACACCCTCGCCATCTTGGGCGCCCCGCAGTTCGTATTACGCATCCGCGAACGGTTTCGAATTCACCGCGATCTTGACAGCTGTTCTTGATTTACTTAAATTATTCTCGTTTACCATCCGCCATGACGAATTAATTCTGCGCGCAATAACAAAGCATGGTGCGGAGTCTGAGAATTTAATCGACATATTTGTGCATATACGAATAAGACACAGACACATATACATCGTTTATTATATATCTACCATAAGTTAAAAATAATGTGACTCTGAATATTCAATAGAATAAATTATTGTAGAAAAAATATCTTTGGCTATCTATGCCAGCTTTTTCTACTGAACTTTTTGAAAGTAGAAAAAACTTGTAATGTTTTTTGAGCAACATATGATTGTATCAATTTTTTTATCGTTTTAATTATTAGGTGTTGGAATTAATTCGTAGCGTTTTTAATGAAAGAATGTTATTTATTTCACATGAGCATTAAAAAATACATTAATGAAAGTATTTCCCATCACTTGTAAAACGCTACGAATTAATTCCAACACCTAATAATTTAATAAGAAATTAAAAATATTTAACATCTATTTACCGTTAAATCATCTAAAAATTAATGTTTTCACAATTGATTTTGTCATTATATAACAAAATTTCTTAACGGCATATACCACAACGCAATTGTTGTTTTAAAATTTGACCACGTATCGACCTTTTATCATCGTTTGTCATTATATATTCATTAATTTTTATCTTATCTAATCTGCAGGCATTTGTTAGAAATGAAACGAGGAGACATGTAAAAATTGAGTTAAAATGGTTCAGTAAACTAATTTAACAGAATTTAGTGTGACAGACGTTGATGAAACCACACCCTTCATCGTGACCTGCCGCGTGAAATCGAAGATTGTCGTGAAACTCGAAGCGAATGGTAAAGGGTCGGCCTACGCTTGCGTTTTAAGCAGGCGGCCGGGGCGGCCGCGTTTCTATTTGTATAACGTATAACAGCAGCTCGATAGTTGCTGCTCTCTGCGCGAATTTGAATGGTTGGCTAGCAGGCGCTATGTGCAGCGCGGCGATGCTGCGGTGGTGGCTGTACGCGTGGCATACATTCGGAACGCGCGGAATCATGCCGGTTGACACGCCGTCTTCTGACGGGACGAGGACGTTCCCGGTTGCGCCGGAAACGCAACGTCCGGCGATAATGTCCGTCAACAGACGACGATGCGACCGTTCTGCCAAACAATGCGCCATTGTTGCCAACTTATTCCATTACAGATAACTCCCCCGTTCATTGTCTCCTCCTCGCCCCCTCCCTCTCTCTCTCTCTCTCTCTCTCTCTCTCTCTTTCTCTCTCTCCCCCCTTTTTCTCTTTCTCCCTCTCACTTGTTCGCTTTTCCACTCCGTTTCGCAACCCCGATGCTGGTCTCCTCTCTCATTCTTGAGTTCTAGTTGTAAACTGTCGCATCTCTCTCTCTTTATTTTTCCTCACACTCTCTGCCTCTCTATCTTCCTTCCTCGTTTCCTATCTTTCTTGGGTCCTTTCCTTCTGTCCTTTGCTTATCCCCCTCTTCTATTCTTCTTTCGCTTCCATTTTGCTCTTGCGTCGCCCACTCTTCGACAACTCCCTCACGGCCCTTCTCTATAGTTAAAGAATGCACCTGGGATCGCAGCGATAAAAGAAATTGTGCCAATAAGTACGCCCCCGCCGATAATTGCACGATCAATCGTTCGTGGCTGGTTAAAAGGAGCCGCCCTAATGCACTCACGTGCTCGGGATACAGTTAACGTTTTATGAATCTCCTTTCACGAAGCTACAATGGTTAGATGACACCACCGGGAGAAGCTATATATGCACTTGTCTCGGTGCCTTATTTTTCCTTATCGTTCTTGTTCTTTACTGCGACCCAGAATATCGTGATCACCCAGAATATCGTAATTAAGTACTCATTGTTAGATATCATTCGCAAATATTTATGAAATTAAAACGAATACATTTGATTAACTACTAAAAACTCAACAAAAGATCATGCACATTTGTGATGTGCATCACGATTTTTAAACGATACATAGTTTGGTATCTTTGAATCCATAATCCACTTACATAGTAACTTTCACGGAATATTTGCAGCTAGACTTTATTTTAATTTGTTACAAGGAAATATTGCGGGAAGAAAAATACATAAGTATAAAAATATAACATTTTTAGAAAGAAAAAAAAATGTCTCTATACAACAAGAAATTTGTAGTATTGAAAAAATTTATGATAATTCGATTAATTTACACCACTTGCGAAAAAACGAATTCAGATCACATATCACACAAACAAATAAAACTAATGTGTGTATAACTTAGGAAATATTAAAAATAAAAGTCAGAGACAAAACAGTCTCATAAAAATTTAATATTCTAACCTTTCGAGTATTAAACAGGTCTACTTAAATACTTCCAAGAAGTATATTGACATATGTGAGTTTTGAATATTCTCAAAACGCACGCAAATGGAGACGTCTGTCTCGCGGACGTCGCGAGTGTATTCAAATCGCGAGGAGAAAAAAATCTCGCGTGCCGGGCCAAGCCGTTCTCCGACGCGATCGCGGGTGCCGTCTTCTCGTAATGCCTGGTCTGATATGCATCTACGTGCCTGCCAGGGGCAGAGCCGCCCCGGCTTATTAATATTAAACAGCGCCACTTTCGCCGAGACGACGAAAGCGACCGCGACGGTATTGTCGATCGGCTCGAGGCCTGGTCCCCATACCGACACGGGCTTTAACTTACCCCGTCGCTAACCGAGGACACTTTTAAATAGCGGAACAAGCAATCCACCGCTGGATGGGATTGTTCCCCGATCCCCGATGGATACTTCATCCCCTACGGTGCGCTAGACCTCTGACGATGATCGAGATTTTTAAGGGAGCCGCGCTCGCGTCAAAGAATTGGATATAGACAAAGAAAGGGGGCCCATATAGGCGGAGAAAGAAGTAGAGTTTATTATTGCTATTTATCATATTGAAAGTTACATGGATCCACGTAGTAATTTAGTGTTTCTTCCATCTTTCTTTAACGTCGCTCCGGAAATCTATGAATTCTCACATTTTTTTCTCTTTCTTTTGTAACGTTATCAAATAATATTTACAAATAATATATTAATAGCAATATTTATAATAATATATTATTTAGTTTTTGCAAAAATAATATTGGTATATAATAATAAATAAAAGATAATGTTTAAGGTTAAAAGAAGCAGCTTTTTTGATACTTCAGTTTGAGATCTTCAACTCGCTAGCGATGACAGGGGTCCTTATCAGTTTCTGACAACGTCGTAGTCCGATGTTGAGAGTTTCAGCCTTGCCTTTTTCCGCCGTGACGCCCGTTCGCGATTACACACGTAGCAGCGGATTTCATGCAAAACTAAGACCCGCGGCGAAATCCTGCAAAAAGAAATGACGCTTTTCGGTAACCCTCAACGCTACGTGGAGAACACAAGCTTGGTCGTTTATGTATCGTTCATATTGTGTTATTAAGCAAGTTTATATCTGAAATTATTCATTCTTAGATTCGTCATTTGCAATATAAGCGAATTTCTAAATACTGCAGAGGTAAAAGAATAAAATTGCATATTTCTGCACATAGATCGTCTTAAAATTCATTTTTTCCCTTTAATATTATTATTGCAATTTTATTTCTACAAAAATCGATTGTGAATTTGCTTAAAATCGAGATTTTTCTGCAGAATTCAGTACTTGCAATTAGCAATTAGATGCATTTTAATTAATTAGCGCGAGTCAAAGAAGTCTAACGAATATTTTGACATTGTCTTTGAGGGTGTAGGTGAAATTAGGGGGGGAGCTTAAAAACCAATATATCAGAATAATAACTTGTCCATTAAAACGCTTAAGTAGTAATAAGTACGCGAGCCTAAGTGACAGGCACTTGGAGATTCCCGCGGATTAAAGTGTCCAACTCATGGAATTTATTGAAGAAAATAAATAACGTTGTGCATTCGCGCGCGACTAGCTTTTCCCGTGCCGTTAAGTCCTTATAAGACTATAGACTTTCGCGAACGTGAAGCCCCTTCTCCGTCTCGAGAAAATTACGCCACAAGTTTTCGAGCGCGATGCAGACGCGCCACGCAAATTTCCAGAAAAATGCCGGCCGATTAAACTCAAACCGTCCCACGTAGTGAAGTTTCTAATTGTACAATTTTAAAAGTGTTATTCACGATTAAGTAGAATTTTAAACATATCATTTATATTAAGTAATTTCGCACGATCAAAATGTCATATATTTTCGTTAATTTCTATCATATTGATAAATTTTAAAGTTTATTGATATCTTTTCAATTTCTTTCCGTTCTTATGCAAAAAGAAATTAACGTTTCTTTTTATCATTTTTAGAAAAAGTAAATCCCACTGCAATATATTTCTGCACACTCTAAAAAATATGGATGTGAATGTGATATTTGATATCACAGATGTTAAATATGATTCTAATCATATTGATAGTAATGTAAACACCAACATGTGTGTTAAATACATTTTGAGAGGGCAGAGAAAATTGTCGTATAAAAAAGGATGCAACAAAATATGTTTATATTTGTTGTTTATATTTGTATTAATAATCGAATTGCTAAGAAATACAATAGGATCTTTGCCTGCGCTGGAAAAACGATTATGACTTCCATTCGTTGAGATCCTTAGCGAAAGATTCAATTTTCGATAGACGGGAAGACGAGTTTTAATCCTGGAAGAATTGTGTGTACGTGCTTTATTGATTGTTAGCTTATCGCGGATCTTAATTCAGCAGGGAGGAAGTAACCACGTTAAACCTATCGCCGTATAAATGTAATTAACTGTAAAATTGAATATCTGATACGAAAAATAAAAACATTTTTCTACATAAATTTTTATCTTTGTCAAACATATTCCAAAAATATATAATTATGAAAGTTTATTTAAAAAATACATGAATGTGCATCAACTAATGTTGGTGTAACGTTGGTTGAAAATTGTATTTTAATATAGATATATAGCTCTCTTGAATATAGCTCACAATTAGAATAATTAATATCACTTACGTTTTTATACGTTTCATTAAATTATGCAACAAAGCATGTATTATCTAACATTGCGAAAGATTGTGCAATGCCTATGACGAAGCGGGACTTTACATTTTCATTTAAAGTTACAAGCTTCGCGGTTTTATGAAAAGAAGCACGGATAAATTTGCGTATGTTTCTCTTATGATGTATCTTAAAATTTTCTTTAAAATACAAATAAACTCTACCGCGCATTACATTCTACCGTGGAAAGTGGCCGCCATCGTGGAAGAAATACCCCACGGTAGATGTGCAGCAGCAGCAGCAGCAGCATCGGGGGTGGTGGTGGTAATGGTGCCGGGGAACAAATCGAAAATGGATTTTCCCGGTGCGGTGTAGCTGGTAGCTTCAAGCGGCGGCGAACGAAAGCATTTGCCGGTTTATTCGCGGCTGGCTGTTACCCGGCAGCCATCTTCCGACCGTCTCGTTCGGCATGAAAGTTGCAGCGCGCCTTCGGTGATACGCCCATATGTGCTAAACACGCGCGTGTGTACGTACGTGCGTGTGCGCGTGTTCGTCGTGTGTGGGTATCTACGTGTGTACACGACACCGCGGTACCAACCTGTCTGCCGCCACCAACCCACCGACGAACTTCTTCTATCGCCTCTTCGACCCCCCCGCTGTCTTTCAGGCCCCTTAATCTCCCCATTCCTTCCTTCCTTCGACCTCGCCTATCCCCTTTCCTTCAACCCAAACTCGAAAAGGATGAGGAGGGAAGAAGAGTCGGCATTTCCTCGACGAAATACGGATGTACGTGCCTTCATATCTCGATCTTCTACGTGGAATACGGCGTGTCCAAGGACGAAGACGAAGGCTGCTCGACCTTTGATCGCTGCGTCGACGACTCTGCGTCGTGGACTCTGCGCAACTCCTAAAGATGAGTTACACTCCTAGTTTTCTCTTGTCTCGTCATTGCAGCGAGTGAATGACCTCGGCACAGCGGATATTCTCCACAAGTTGATGAATTTTTAATAACGAAGAAGCGACTTTGCGGGACGATCGAATTGATGTGTTTTCTTTATCCCTAAGAGGATACTTTGAGAGTTTCGTTAGGGTTTTCATTTTTGTTGAACATCCCGATCCGTCATGTTCACCGCACGAACGTAGAGAATCGCGAGAAGGAGAAATGAAGGATTTGACTCTTCCGAGTTGTATATTGAGTCACTTCGCCAGCAGAAAGAAATTACGACTCCGGCTCGACCTCGTATTGAGCAACTTCAGGACCAAGAAAATTGGAACAGGAACTATCGATCCTATTCGGATTCCGCGCTACCTCCGCGCGTTTGTAAAGATACGCGAGAGACATTCTTGCGGCTCAAGGCTACAAAGCTGGGAGAGGCCGCGAGCTTGCCTAAGACGAAGAGGAGAAACAAAATCCCTCCGCTGTCTTCGCAACAATGGAGGTAACGGTGACGGAATAAAAGAAAGATGATCGGGACTACATAGCGGAGATACGAGCGAGGCGATCTCCCTCCTGGCCGGGTTCTCGCGTGCAACGTCGTCAGGATGTCGCAAAAAAAGAGTACAGAAACGGAGCACATGCATCGGCCACCGCCGTCGTCGTCGTAGGGTAGATAAGTAAAATAATAAAATACAACAGCGGTGGTGGCGGTGGCGGCAACGGTGGGTTTGCGGTCGCGTCGATACGACGCGACCAATGGGAGTTTGTTGGAACTCGTGACGTCGTTGGACGAGCGCGTCGGAGGGTTGCTAGGAGGGCTGTAGGTGGAGCCAAGAAGAGCGACGCCCCGGGAGGACAGGTGGAAAATGCAGGTGAAAGCTGCGGAGCCGTCGATGCCGAATTCGCCCACGCGACCGTACTGCACGGTGCACCCCGCGTTGGCTGAGGATTCATCCCCCGGCGCTGGCCAACCCTTCCCGCACGCGCGCTGGACCCATTCCGACCTTACCTTCACGGGTGCGGCTCCTTCACCCGGGAACCCCAGCGAAACTGGATGACATTATTTCTTATATATTACAATCCCGCGATGCACCGTTCAATTTTCTGTATATTTCCTCAGAAAGTGCCGCTAAATTTCGTTGCGTTTGTATACGAAATCTAAGGAAATCTATCCACTCGTCACGTTATAAGATTCTAGAAATGAATATCAAAGTAAGCATTAAGATGAACAGGAATTAGGGCTGCCGCAGGCAATACGTAAGGTGTAGACTTAAGCCGATGAACCAATCAGGATTGCTTTAGATCTACGTAATCTGAGGGAAATAGAAATAGCAGTAAACTTATCCATAAAGCAAATTTCAACTGGTTTTTGTCTTTCTATTTCCGTTAGATTACGTAGATCTAAAACAGTATCCTGATTGACTCATCGGCTTAAGTTCACGTTTTAAGGTTACTGTTACAGAAATTTTGTCTACGACAGCCCTTAGTGCTTCGAAATTGCAATAATAGTATTTCTAGAGACGATTTCTTAGATACGATTAGATATTAAGGAATTCTACCAAAGTCAGAAAGTCAAGAGTATATAAACGTTATAATTAGGAATATAAACATTATAATTATCAGGGTGGGCGAAATAATCGAAGAGAAGAAAGGACGAGAGTCGGCAAGTCGGCATCGTAAACAAGCCGTCACGATTATTAACTGTTACGCCGCACTTTTCATTCCGTTCACGTAGCTGCAAGCAGTTGCCATTTACCTTTCGCCCTTGTTGCATTCGTTTTTTTTAATGTCCAGAAGCACCACTTTATTCGTCGTTTTTAAGGGTCACGTGGGAGCGCACCGTGAAGACTTAACGGCCGCGGAAATGGAATTTCACTGAAGAATTCATCGGTGAGGATGCGCTGTTTTATTGCGCGAGGCTTTGAACCTCGAAACGATGACTCTGCGGATAATTCATGACGCGCGGTGTTCCCTGAAAAATTCATTGTAGCGCGAACGTGTTCCGAACTTCTTTCTCCATGTTCTTCCAGAAGCGCCTTTGTTGAGCAATCGCGAAAGTACGCGACCATACCTTGAAATTGTATCCTCTAGCAAAAATTCTGTTTCCGTGGTTGCTATGTCTGAAATTTCAAACATGATATCAATCTAAGAAATCTAAGAAATCTCAAAAATACTTCAAATATTATATAGAAAAAATAGTTGAAATATCTAAAAATTTAGATAAGTAAAGATTTGAAAGTAATATTGGATTATGAAAATAATTACGTAGAACGCTTAAATGTTGATGACAATACTACAAAAAAATGTAACATTCTAGCAATCAATTTGAGCATGCTACATAATTATTTTGATGGTCCAAAATTATTTTCAGATTTGTATTTAACTAAATTTCTAAATACTTGAGCAAGATCGTTTCTTTTCGTGTATAATTTGAAATACACAAAACGAATTATTTCGAGTATGCCTCGCACAAATGTTTCGATTATCCACAGCATCGCGGATCACCTCGCACAAGATATCTCAAAGAAGAATGACTTTCCCCGGTCACGTAGACAACACACTCTCGTTCGTCTAGACGTCCCTCCGTCTTCGTTCCGCCGCCTTCGAATTTCTTAGCCGATCCCAGCCCGACCTTACGAACCGATTGGTTACCACCTTCTGGTTACGACGCGACAGGGTAACGCGTCGCCTAAAGACATCTAAGCCGCAGGGGTTAACCCAGCACCTGGTGCACACTCCCACGAGACGCTGCTTGCTATTCGTCCTGCGGTGCCTCCCTCCTCCACTTTCACGTCTTATCTTACCTTCCTTTTACCTCCTGCCACTCTTCTGTCCCCGTACGATTGTATTTTCCGCTGGCAAAATTGACGGAGGATGAGTCGCCGTGTCTGTAATAACGCCGAGCAAGTAGTATGCCGGAAATAGAAGGGATGCATTAACGAAGTCAAAATAGCCTCGTGCCATTATTGGTAAATAATTATGACAAGGTTTAATGATATATAATAATTTATGTAGGTAATCTTTGTAGATAACGTTTCAAAAATTCTCATTGCACTGAGAAAAATGTTTTGGTTATATCAACAAGAAATATAAACAAAACGCATTCTGATCGCACTAATAATAATTCTGGTTATCTTGACAAGAATATTTCATAGATAACTGTAAGTACTTGATTTGTAGGACAAAAAGAGCAGTTTTATTAAAGTATCTGACAATTTAGTTAGATACAGATCTAAAAATAATTTTGTTAGACCATCAAAATAATAATGTACAACATTCAAGCTAGAATGTCAACACTTTTTGTAGCATTATGATGGTTCTATAAAATTATTTATGTCTCTCTATTTATATCTAATTAAATTTTTTTTAAATTTCTTGCTGTAAGATATTTCAACAAAACCATTTTTTCTGTACACCTTTCTGATTGAATCTTCCAGATTTTCAACTTATGCAATTAGATTTTTTTTCTGTATATATAAAAAATAAGAATAATGCATCTATTAGTATTTACTTATATTATCTTTATTAATATTCTGACAAAATCTACACCTGACTCTGGTTGATATAAAACTAAATGAAGGCAAATACATGTACACGTATATAACACCGTGACGTACACATGCGACAGATCTATACTTTTTTGCGCACATGTGTATCTCATTCTTCGTGATTGTGCCGGAATCCAATAAGACAGCCGATGCAACCTGTCTCCGTCGTAAAACAAGGCAAACAAATTTCGAGCCGTGCGGCGACACACCAAGCACACCGTGTCTCCGGAAAAAATGACATATAAACCGAAGCAATAAGATCCCCTATGAAGCAATAATTAAATGAACAAAAAGCCATGACAAAGCATGGTCAATATAACTTACACAATACTTTCAATTAAACTTAGGATTAACTGAAACATTCACATTTATGATAATATTCAAATTATCTTTAAGCTTTTTTTTTTATAATAAAAGATAATTGTAATTTTTCCATTTTTTAAGGATAAACGTCCAGTTCTTAAAGATAAATATCCAGTTTTCAAGTTAAATGATTTAAATAATTTTCTCATCAAGAAATGATTACGCTATGCCGTTTAATATCAGAGCTTCAATTATTTCACCCGACTTTATGAAAGTCATTTTCTTGGACGGATTCGCCATGCACGGTAAACTACATCTCGTTAATGACTAATGTTAACGCGTCGAGACGACACACTGGAAGCCCCGCTTGTAATCCCCAGCGCCTACGTTTACGGTGGAATCTGCGCGATTTGAAATTAATCACCAATTAATAATCGGTCAACCTCTCGTATTAATCGTCGACGAAATCTCCAAAATTACTTAAGTTTAATCTACCGTGGTCCTTCGACGAGCCGTTTACCTCGATACGCTGTCGTCATCACCGAGTTCCGTCTACTAACTTGGATTGCGTTTAATATTACAGAGTCAATCAACAAGAACGTACTACACCATTCGTGCAATGTGCATTAATAATGTGTCTCCATGATTTTAATCAATATTACAACGTGCATTATTGCTTTACTCAAAATATCTTATTTTCTAAGAACTAATATTAATATTGTCAATTGTATTAATTACTTAATTGAGCTCATAGAAGAAATATAAATATAAATTAAACACGTATCATAGACTATGAATACACAACGAGATATAACGATAACATCTTATCGATTTGAACTGGATTTTGCTTAATAATATTTTGGTGTGAATTTATATACATATCAAATTTTGTAAATTGCGTGTCGAAATTATTTTCAATCTTAAACTGAACTGGGATAGTAACATCACAAAAAAATTGAAAGATATTGATGCTAATAAACATCTTAAAAGACTGTAAAGACAATAAAAGTAAATAAGAAACATTCGTTGTAATTGGTGCACATAAATTAGTAAATAATATAATCTTATTATTAAAAGGAATTATAAGAAAAAGTCATCTAAATATTTCGATTCTTTTTCAATCATTTTGAACGGAAAATCGTATATATAATTTCTTGTAAGTTCCAATAATGAGTTGTAAGATTACATGTACGATTTTCGTTGAGAATAACTAGAAAAAAATTGAAACGTTTGGATGTATTTTTTTTTCGTAATTCTTTTAAATAATAAAATCATATTATATTTGTTAAATTTATACGCATTAATTACGACAATTGACTCACAGTTACCCGTATTGTTCTATCATTTGATATTTTCAAGAGATTTTAAAATTCTTTATAAATTAATTCAATTACTTATAAATTAATTTTACGTTAAAATACGCTGTTACCTGAGTTGCTCGAATTACGACTCGCAAGAACAGGGTGGTGAAAATGTGGCGAAGAAGAAGAGTCAACGAAGTTTCGTCGCTTTGGTAGAAGCGCGATTAAGCGAGGCCGTAAGGTAACGGTGCGCTCGTTAGGCAGGGCTTGCCCTAAGTGATCTCGTATAACACGGGATTTTATGGAGAGTGCATCGGGTCTCTTTGCATGCATTTGGGGCGGGCTGAGTGCCCTTTACTGGCAAAATGACGATTATCGTCCATCTTGGCGCGATGTGCCTGCCGGTTCTCGTGTATCTACCTACGGGCCGATATACATTCCTCTCCGAGGCCGCCCTGAATTTCTCCGCGATTTATGTCATTCTATGATTAATTCACACGTGGTAATTCACACGCCGAAAAAACGCAAATACCGTGTTACGGTTAGAAACAATAATAACCTTCAGTTTCTTCATGCGCTTTCTTCATAAAGAAAAACTTTCTTTGATATAGAAACTTAGTAAAATATAATTAAATACTTTTATTTGTAGTATCTTTACTTGGGATTTCTTTCTCGTGGACTTATCTTTTGCTATCGTATTTGCAATACGATAATTATGTTATAACGTCGTATTTTATCGCGCTTGTACGAGCGAGTTGTAATATCGTAGCTATAGATCGCGACGAAACTAATAGATCGAGTCGGTCGGCCGTTAATCGTCGGATTAAGTGCGAGCGGTTCGTTTAATTCGACGTTAGAGTTAGTGCAAGCACGAGAATATACGTGTATAAGCCCCTGCTAAAAGGACGCCAGTGCGTGAAACCGGCGAATCGATCATTAAATGTCCAAGTTGTTAAATTAACCCCTATCCAGTCACTAATAAAGTGGTCATTCTCTTTCTCCCATTGAAACTAGTTACACGTTCATGCTTCTCATCTATTCACAAGGAACTTACATGCTGACACGTTTATGTGACAACAGATCAACTATGAACAATATAGATCTTGAAATAAAATGAAGTCATTAAAAAAAAATACAATTTTTTAAAATAATTTCTAGAAGAATTGTTGAATAATATCACATATTTATATTGTAATGATATTTATATTTGAAAGATATTATTTTTATTATCTATACGAAAAAAAACGATTTTGCTGTAGTATTTAAAAATTTAGCTTGAAACAAATTTGAAAATAATTATATCATTTTAATATACAACATTCAAGTATAATGAACAATATTGCAAAAGTTTTAACATTCCGATGCAACCAATTTGAGCGCCCTATAATTATTTTGATGGCCTAAAAATTATTTTCAGAATTATACAAATAAATTTTTAGATGCTTTAGCAAACCCGTCTTTTCCGTGTATCTACGCATTATTACGATTAGATATCATATACGTTAAGAATTATTTTGATATGTCGTCACAACATAAATGTATCTGTTTATTTTTATTTCTAACATTACGAAAGAGAAAATATATTATGTTAATGCAGCCGCTTAAAAATTACTTCCCAAGGAATTTGTGATATTTATAATCGTCGTAAAAAGAACATTTTGGAGCGACGCGAGTGTAGAATTAATTCGATAGGATCGTGGAAAGGACTTGCAAAAGAGAAACAGAGAGGGAAGGCGAGCGCGTGAGTCTCAAGGGAACTATTCGCGAGTCCTTCGGGGTATCAATTGGCGTGCTCGTCCAGGTCGACAGCTGTGATAGTGAGACGCATTGTCCGGACTGCGGTGGTAGTGAGTTCTTAATATTGAATAAGACCTCGCTCTACACAGACCGAATGGGAGTGAAATACTAGCGGTCGCAACGCAATTCTGGGGACGATTCGATTTTCGGACCGAATTGTAAAACGTGGGAGCTAGTGCAGGTTGACTTTTTGTAGAGAAAATATTCTGCATGTTATATTGTTGACTATGGAAAAAATCAATAGAAGAAAAGCACAGAACAATTTATAAATTTCTTCGAACTACTTAACGTAATGGCTCTTTTCTCTTTTATTCTATAAAAATTTAACAGTTTTGATTATTACACCAGAATAATTATTTCTATTTTATTTTCAATTATTTTTATTATCTATCTCTTTGAATGACCAGAATGTTACTTTACAAAGACGATGCTTTACGTAGATAAGATAAATCATTTGAATTATTAATTAAAATGGAACACTTTTAGCGGACCGGCCGAAATGAAATATTAATACCACCGCGACACTTTATTCACGACATTTAGTCGGTGAATTACACATTGTAAGGCTAATTCATAATATTCGAGGGATCGAGTAATTAGTTCCGCCTTTCTAATTAATGTCTGAGCCTTAGCCCTATGGAAAGGCCACCCTCGAGTGCGATAAATATGTCAATGTGTACGCGTAATAATCGTTTTATATATGAATTCAGAAACATTATGTCGCTGTCGTAATCCAGTTCGAAGGTACCTTATTAGTAGGCTCTTGCGAAATTTTGCGACATTACTGTGCTTACAATAATTCCGCAAGATCGACGTGGTCTTGACTTTTAGAAAATCATTTTTACATGAAATCAAGGATAACCAGCTATGTCGGTCTGAAGAAAAGGAATCGAGCAAAATCTCTAACAGAACGGAGTCGAAAAGGTTCGATCAAACTACCGTTAGGGTCTCTTTCTCTCTTTCTTTCTTTCCCTCGCCGGATTTTCCCTCCGACAAATTAAATTTTCCGAATCACAAGGCACACCGAAATCGTTCGTCCGGCAACACCTTGCCATAAATCATAATCAATCGTATTTCTACGAGTAGTCGGTTCTGACAGATTGTCCTTTGCGCCTGTGCAATCTTTTTTTCTTTTTTTTCCTTCAACCTACGTATATATACGACATTCTTCCTCCCACAAATTTATACCAAAGAGTCTTTTTTGGAATAAATTTTGGTATAATTTTTGGAAAATATTAAAAATTTATATGCGAATGAATACACAGCATTAATATGTATAAGTTTTTATTGAATTATATTTTCATAATGCTTTTATTGCATATTAAAATTATTCTAGAAGAAAACTTCTACGAAAAATTGCTTTTATTTCACACTTTCGCGATTATAAGCAAACGTGAATTCTGTGGGTCATTAACGTACGTTAATCTTCAAAAGTGCATCGACAGGGGAAGAAAGTTCTAGAATCTTTTAATGAGATTAAATTGATCTTGCTTCTCTCTTGTGTTTCTCTCTGCTAGAAAATGTATGTCACTCTTCTAATCTCTCACCTTCCTTCATGGTATAAAATCTTTATTAGTTTTAAAAGCAATCAATTTCTCTTTCATGTAATATAATATAAAAATATAGGATATCGAGACAGGCTTTGCATGACACATAAAAGAATCAACTTTTCTTTCCATGAAATTAAGGATTAATTTCTGTGATTGACTGATTCTCTTATGCTTTATGCATTACGCGTTGCATGCAAAGGTTTATATTCCAGCTTTTAGATTCATGATTTTACACATATTGCATATCAATTAAAGAAATAATTGACACAATTTTAAAGTAATGTTGAAATGAAAAATTTCCTCAGACTTTGAAAAACGCGATAATTCAAGAAAATCCTCGCATTCGTCGCTAGTCGGTCGGTGTCCAGCGTTAGTATTGCGAAAAATGGCGGAGATTAACACGATACGTCCGTACGATCTCTCACATAACTTCTTGTAAAACCGAAGTCGAATGTAAGCCAGCGGTGAAAAAGACGCGCAACGCTCGGTACCATTTCACCTTCGACGTCTCTAGATAAACGATCGTCTAGGACGAATAAATGCGCACGTTCGTGAATTCTTCGCTTGCACTTCATAGTTATTTCCATGCGCAACTTGCATTATTTAGGCTCTCACACTTCTTACTCGATAAATTTGATATTCCTGCTTGCGGTTCTTCATCCATTATGGCTATCTAAAAAATTATATCCAATCTATTCCACATTTATTTATACATTTCGATATTCGTCAAGAGAATTCGTTGGATGGCATTTGAATTGCGTATTTTCAAGAGAATTACACTCTTCCATGTATCGAACTTTTTTTTCGCAGGCAAGAGCACACATTTTTGGAAACATAATCTCGCCGGTAAGTCGGACACTCTGGCGATACACCCGATAGAAATTTCGAGCATTGAAAATATCTGGTAGGCCGTAGCGAAGCATATGCACGTACTCGGGTACGGAAATGTCCAGCGAGATAGCCACTCATAACGAACAATGGCCGCTTCTGGTCCGACCGAAGTCAGGAGTCTCTCCCGGTATACGAAACGCTCGCTCCCCATTCTACGTGTATATACCATGGCTCTTTCTACTCTCTTCGACTTCTATCTCGCGCCCATTGGCCGCACCATAATGCACGATATCGCTACTTCTGCCAAGTGAGCGACTTCCGTCTTCCTTTCGTCGTGCACGACAATAGCTCCCAAATTTAAGAGTGTCTACGAAAATGTCGGCGAACGACACGTTCAACTGCCTTCGAAAAGCTCTCCTCGTGACTGTTGAGCGTCGATTCCCCGACGATTCCTGAGACGCGTGAATTCTCGTGGTATGTCCTTCTTGCGATCTTTTCAGCATCTTACCCTTCCGATTACATCTCATAAATACTAAAATTGTTTAGATCATTTAGTAAATATTCATTCGACAGTCGATTTTGACTTCTCACATATTCTCAGAACGTCTTGGTGCTAACACGCCTTATTTAACAGATTATCATTAACATTATTACGTAAGTTTTTTTAATTGATTTGACTTATAATACAATAATTTATTCGAAACATTATTAAATTACAGATAATTTGAAATGTATGATTTGAGTATTCTGTTAGATACGACAAATAACATTGAAATCACATTAAGAATATGTTAACAATGCTTCAATTTTGTATTCTATCTCTCATATTTAATTATATGAACGGATTTTGTTATCATTACACTGAAGAAAATCCAACCAATCGAAAGAATTGAAACGTCTGTAATCTTTTTCAAATTTTAAATATATATAATGAATTTATGTCTAACCTATGTTGGTTCGCATTAGCTGACTTCATATTTATCTTTGGATTTATTCGTTGGAACCTGAATCAAGCTTGAGAATTGTTAGTAAATATTGTTACGATTAGACAAGCGGAAGTTGAGATTTTATGAGAATAAAATGAAATTAATGAAACGGAAAGCGGAACATTTCCTCTAATAATATAAAACTCCTCGATATAATCTATTGGGATATTTACGAGTGGTTATCATAAAAATTTCTAGGATTTTAATGAAACTAAAAGTGCTCTGCATGTATGTATTTTAAAAGACTTGCGATCGCGGAGAGAAAATCGGATTATCGTTCAGTGCTCTTGTCTCGTTGTATGAAAAATTTATTAACATTCGGTACCAAGTCGCTGGACATTTCCGAGTATTCGTCGTCAATGCAAAAATCCTATCGAGTGTCAATTCGTACGAGAAATTTTTAGCAAATAAATCGCCTAGCTGACTTTTTGTGTAGGTTTACCGATGTGTCTTTTAATCTAAAAATTGTACAATTTTGCGATTAATGCATATTGTAAATTAATCGAAATGATATGTAGATAAAAACTTTTTGATCTGTTATTTATTTACTATTTTTCATGCTCTGCAGAGAACAACTCTGCGCATTAGCTTCGTAGTTGCAGAGCGATAATTTCTTCGGTCCACTAAAAAAAACGCTATCGATTCTATAAATCGATGGAAGACATTAATTAATGGCATTTCGTCATCGGATTATTGTATTTCTTTCTCAAAATTCGCTTGAATCAATTATCATTATTGACGGAGAAAGGGAAAGAAATGATATTATTCTTTCATTTTAAAAGTATCACAACTTAAAAAATGTAATTTTTAATTACTATGTTAAATAAACATTATCTTATTAATTAATAAAAAGTGAATTAATTTAATTTAAAAAAAATCATTAATTTAAAAAGGGTGATTTTTTAAGTTGTGAAAAAAATGACAAAAATGACATTTAATCATATCAAGAATATTATATTCGTTTCATTAGTAATATTTAATTCATCAATAATTTTCAGTCAAGTAGGAAGACAGTTTTTCCCTTTATCTGTAAGCTTAATTTTTTGAATTGTGTCACTTTTGAAGTAAGGGAGCGATATATATTTGCATAATTTATATTTCTACTGTAACTAGAACATTATATGAAAAGATATTCTGCGTCGAAAACCATATCTTCTCACTTCAGCTCACAGCATGACGAGTTCGCGATTAAAGTCGAATCCGCTGAATTCGTACGTCGCAGTCGTTTCGATCCGTCATCGATTGTCAATTACGTTTACATGGTCATCGCGCTCCCCATCACGCTCATCCCGCTCGAAAGATATAATTGGCCGGATCGTTAACCGAATCCTTGGTAATTAAGGAGGTCGATGCCTGTCCAGGATGGACGCCGGACGAGCACGGACAGGGCGTGGTTGCAGTAAACGTCATCGGCAGGGCACTAGACGTCATGGGCCACACGAGCATCGCATACGCATCACATTTGCATGATTCCGTATATACGCACATCGTCGTTCGCGCGCACACGCGAACAACGGATGCTGCACGGTTGCAATGCGGATGCGGATGCGGTGCATTGCGGTGCAGTACGACGCGTCGTTCCCCTCTCCCAAGCAGCGCAACCCCCAGCCAGGGCCCCGTCGAGTGCCCCGCGCTGACTCTTGCAACCGAATTTTCGACGACCCTCAATGTTCCGATGCGATAACTGCTCGCTGTATTCGCGCCCCGTTCACGCACGAGCGTGAACATTTTCTCCCGAAACGGCCGATAAAACGCGCACAGCTGAAGCTCAGCAGCAATCGGGATGCTCTTGCACTTGTTCGCAACGAAGATACATACTCTCGGAAATATTTAATATCCTAGCAAACAAGCTGACATTATTTGTTGCTACATATATAATATTTTGACGTCAAATGCCTATTTCTATCAATGTAAATTAACTTTAATCTCAGTTTACTTCATTTTGTATCCTTTCTCATCTCTAAGAATCAGAAAAAGCTTACAAATACGTTAAATCAAAATTAAAGTTAATCTACGTTGGTAGAGACGGGTTGAATGACATTTTTAATATCATGTTGATGTCAAAATAACGTCAACTTGTTTTCTGGGATGACAATATGTTAGACATGTGAAATATAAATTGAGAATTACTTGGAAACAGAAAATATTTGTCCAAGTCGAAAATAATACAAATTTTACATTTTTGCGGTAAAAATCTTTTATTTCATGACACACGTCATTATACTTTACATAATCAACATTAATTATTTCCGGAATATTTGTCGAATAATGATAACGGTAGATAACTCGGTACTCAGAACGTCGCCATTTGAACGACCATTAACAGGACCGTCGCAATAGTATGCTCGGCTAATCGGTATTAATTAAACGTGTGCCTGAATACTTCATGAACAGCGTCCTGATGAATTCCTGCATCAGAGGCAATTGCGAGCGATGCTCGAACGCGCGCGCGCACGCTAGATGGATTATCGCGGCGGATTCGATGGAAATATTTCATTTCTCTCGAGAGGGCCGATACCACCGTGGCCGTTTCATTCAGTATCGTGATTCGCGACGGGGAAGTGACACGACGTGTCGGAGGAAATGACGTTAATGAAATTGAAAATAATTTCGCTCGTGATGAAATCTCTCCTCTTTTACCGCCCTCTTAGAGAATTGTGGTGAATGTATGAATCCATTTGCATTAAAATATTTGCAAACCAATCTTTGGAAAACTTGAAGAATAATAAATCTGATTTTTTTCAGCAAAATGTTTTACTTTCATTTAATTATATATTTTTAGATTTAAAATTAATGAATGCTCAAGATTATTTCAAAATGAATTCTTACATCAAATATTAGAGAGTCCAAAGTTTTACTTTTATTTCTTTTTATAGTTTTATGTAGATGTCTTACACTCTTTTACATTATTTTATTTTATTGAACGCATTAATAATGCAAATTAAAGTAGAGAGTATAAACGAAAATAACAATTTTGAAGAGCATAATTTAATGAATGGAGAGATAAGAGCATACAAATTTCACCCACAGTTATTCCTATAAGGCCTCGCACATCATTCCGTGCTTCCTCATCGGTCACAATGAGCGCGTATTATTATCCTTATCAGTGATTGTGATATCGTAGGTTAAATCCCCATTATTGGTACTCCGTATATCAACAATGCTCTTAAGCTGTATGGGAAGGGAATGTTAATACAGTCCTTGTAGTGTGTTTGTGTGTATGTCACAATGAAGATAATATATTCCTTCATTGCGAAGTTATCTATAAAATCTAGTTTGAATTCTTCAACAATTGAGATGTAATTATTTAATAAATTGATTTAAATAATCTTGCCTATATAACCAGAAAAAAAGTATCTGATCTTTAAGTATTGGACTTAAAGTACCAATTTTTTAAAATATATTTTGTTCTGCATCTTTTCACACTGAGAGAAAAGTGTTTGTCATTTACGACTGTAATGATTAAAATAATTGTGATGAGAGCTCTATGTTTATATAATTATTATTACTGTAATGTTAGTAATAATAATTATATTTAAATTTAAAAAATGTATACATAGTTGGCACCAAAAATAATTATAAATATTAATTAATTTATGGTTATTACAACCATTTTTTTCTTTCAGTGCATTACTTTATACAATTAGCTTAAATTAAAGATAACGATTTACGTGAGCTTAGTATTAATTTAAGGTAGATAGATAGGAGACTTAAGCAATTTAATATTTTTATCTCGAATACATTTAAATCTCTCGTGTGCCTACATCATCAGAATTCAAGCTCATCGAAATTATATCTTTCTCTATTCTGGTAACCACCTATCTTGTGATGATGCAGGGGAACGACAATTTCTCGGGAGTCGATGACACAAAATCGCCAAGTGCTCGCTATTGTTTTCACAAGAGCAGAAGACAGAAGGCGGGATGAGCCATCCACAGTCCCTCGCGATATCGGTTCGCCACGTGAGCGTGGCGAAAAACAGAACGAGAGAGAGAAAGAGAAAGAAAGAGAGAGAAAGAGCGAGATAGGAGGGTGGCTGCCACTGAATGAAGACAGAAAGAATCGCGCGGTCCGACTTTTTAATATCCAGGGATGATCTGTAACCGCAACTCGCTGCGTCAGCTGCAGTCATTGTTGTACATCCGGACCTCTTCAGCGCAATGACAATCTCTCGGGTTTTATTCTCGGAAACGAACGGGCTCTCCCTTCTGCTACTTCGTTCCAGTTTCCGTCGTGAGTATTACCGTGCTCTTCTGCAATGTCCCCGCGAAGATCGCCTTGATCACCGACAGCCTTCCTCTTTCTCCCAACAACGAAGTCTCCGACTTTTTTGTTTGCTTGTGAAAGCGAGTCTACGTACGTGAGCAATGACTGCGGTTATCGTCGCCCTCGAGTTTTCTCCGGTACAATTGCCAGGAAAGTGGTTTTCTCCGGTAGACCGATTCTCCGATAATCGTTGCACTACGATATTATTCAGTGCACGAGTGTGTAAGTAAGGCTTGTAGCAATACGAAATCATAAATTACATTTATAAGGCGTATAATCTAATTACTCAGGGAAAAAGGCAGTTGATGGTTACTATAAAGATGACAGCCATAGAAGTTTTATACGTATGATTAATGTTAAGTAAATTATTTTATAATTACAATAATTTGAAGTTATAAGTTATAAGTTATAAAATAATTTATTTACTCTCTAATTTCTTTGAAGTGAGATCTCTAAAGAGTAAGAATTGAATCAGTCTTGAAAAAGAGTATTAATTTTTAAGAGTTACATTTCACTCTTCAGAGTGAGAGTTACTTTAAAAGTTTTAAAGAATAACTATATACATTTATTCTACATATAAAATTTGTATAGTTATTATATGATACACTATTTTTTTAAAGGTTGATTTAGCTTTTTAAGTACTTTAATCATAAGAAGAACTCAATTAATCGATTATAGTGAATCAAGTTACGATGGGATTAGAAATTCTATCTCTAAAAAATATTTATTGTTATATATTGCTAAGTTATGTAAAGTATCGGATTTTCTTTGGGAAATATATTTCATCTCTGACATATTCCACTAACTCAATGTTAAAGATGACGCACGTAATAGGGGTTTGCCTTTCAGACAGTAGGAATGGTCAGGTATGAAAACAAAAACTTCCACTACGCGGGGCGCGTTCCTTTCGCAAGATGTCGCAAAAACGAATATGGATACCGCTCGGGAGGCATCGAGAAGGTAGGCCTTGGAAGGAGGACGTTTAGGAAAAATGGAGGAAAGACACGGTCGCGGAAAGGCGTGATCGCCTCTTTCGCATGTGCCCTCTCGACTTGGAAATATCATAACGGAGATAGACGCGCATCCGAGTGATCCTTCATGCAGTCTGCCATATGGATGGGTGGCACACGCATATGTGTGCGTGTGCGTTCGTTTGTATGGCACCCGCCACCGCAGCCGCCTTCAGTCCCACGGGAGCGGGTAATAGATTTATTGGACACCCGGTACGTGGGATATAGATATGGATGTTATAGGCGCTCGAGAGTTAGAGATACAACCCGCACTCCGGCGTGCCGCTGCCACAGCCACCCTTGGCAAATACGAATGGCACATCTAACTTTATGAAACGCACACCACCCTCTGACCCTGTGGACAACGCAAGTTTAAGCCCTCGCTTACTTGCAGTCTACAGCAAAATTAGCGTCACCGGTCTTGCGAGATCTTGCGACGTGATTTATTCTGTATTCGTGAATTTTTTTCACCCTGACATTGATACGTAAAATATGTCTCAATTTTTTGTCTCTACGTTTGTGCATTTGTGAATTATAATATATCGCTGAAAATATAATTAATATATATGTATAATATATTTTATTGTACACTACACCTGTTAAAAGGTTGCAACAGATTTTTTTCTATGGTTTTCAGAATGTAGCCTACTCACCGAGTGATTGGTCCTTTACTTATGGATCCTTAAGTAAGAACCAATCGCTCAGTGAGCAGACTGCATTATAAAACCCATTAAAAAAAAGTGTCGCAATCTTTTAGTTGATGAGTGTACATACATTTTAATATAAATCAAGATAACTAAGTTTTGTGACGGCACGTGGAAAAGAGTATAGTTATAAAAAACATTCGAAGGAAGCACGCTCGAATATATACCTAAATAAATTCGGGCAAGTGTTTCGAGGCTATAGCGGTTCGTTTCGGAAATTAGAAACGTTATCGGACTTTCTCATCCAGCCCTATCGTTCTCCTCATAACCATCGCCGCGAGCGCGGACGAAGCTTTACGAGTATTGCATTCGTACTTGCAGAGGCCCGTATGTTCTATTAACGGCGTTAAACTGTCACACAATCGGCCGATGAACCTTCGTTTAGCACAACTGTTATTATCCCTTGGTTAAACGCTTTCAAGCGCCCATAATTCCCGCATGAAGGTTCGCTCAATGGAAAATGATAGGTCCTATTTTTACAAAAATACAAGCATGTTGCAAGTCGGTGATAATCTTAAGATTAAAAATCTCGATTTATTACTGTAACAGCAATTAGATATTCTATTTTAATTTTCAATATATTCGCAGTAACTTTATTTTAGATTATAGAAAAAAATAATCTGTCGGTTTTTTATTTCTGTAAAGCTCGTAGCTTAAAAATTAAATGTAAAAATTTACGAATATATTGATTTATGAAGACATCGATATGTAGACGATCAAAAATATACGATTGAAATACTTTCCTTAAATTTATGGAACTATGATTTCTCCTTGATGCGATTGCTCTGGTGGACGAAACGTTTATAAATATTTTCCTACATTTTATTCCAATAAAATAAATATTAAGAAAAGATAATTAATTTTATTAATATAATGTTAATAACTGGATAAATGTTTAATCGATCAACATTTCCATTAAAGAGCTTAATATAAAGCCTATTTCAATGATAAGACTTAAATTAAGAGATAAAAAGAAGAGCTAAAATTATTGCTCTTAAACCAAACTATTTGAAAACAATTTTTACGTCTGACTATAATCCGTTTTTCTTTTAGAAGACACAATCGACATAAATGTCGCTCTATTCTTCTTGGCATTCAATGAATAACAAAGCTAGAACTTGTGTCTCCTAAAAAGAAAGTAGCCACAATTTTTAAATATATATCTGTGCTTCTCTCTCTTTCGCATACGGGTTTAATTTACATTATATCAGGCAATTTTCAACACTTTCGCCAAAAGAAAATCCGCGATGACATATTCGAACGCTCATCGCGGTGCTTCTATCGCGAACTTTGCCTTCGCGCGCTCTCTTATTTAGGTGGAATTATGTGCGTGTATATCTCGTACGCCGTCCGTGTATTGGTCCGCGAAGAGGCTAAGGGGAAGGGTGTGTTGAAAGGGCTGGTTTTGATTAGCTCTGTGTAGACAATACCCACCCTCTGATACCACTGTGATTCTCCCGCTTCCTCTATCTTCCTCTCTCTTTCGATCTCTTCCTCTTTCTCTCTATCGCAGCGCACTATTTCCCTCGTCCCGTCCCTCTCGTCGCCCACCGGCTTCGCCTTCTCCGCAACGAACGCAGCAGCCACTTTGTACACCGACTGTTTTGTGTCTGACGAACAATAGACCTGCACCACTGACAGTGCACTACCACCAACATCACCGGCACCGACCGCCAGCACCGTCATCATGCTGCTGCGCGCATAGTGATGGCCTCGATCTAATTGGCGAGTTCTGTTTCTCGACCGACTCGCGATAAAGGGAGATTCGATGTATACTGATAAGTATTAGGAGTTTCTAATTATGTGTCTTTCTATACTGAAGTATTAAAATAATGCGACGTTACGTGAAGATACAGCAAGTCAGGAAACTCAATCAATCAATATTTTATTCAAGTTAAGTAACGGATAATATGATATAAAGTTTATATAGGCAGATATAAACTTTTATATGCAATACGATCGATATATTTAAAATATATTATTATATTACATACTACTTAACGAATTATAAATTATTTCTAGATTAAACATTTGTGTAACATATACTGTTAGATAAAAGATCAGCGATAACTTAATCTTTTGAATTAAAAAAATAACATTTTATTATTTTTTAAGCTTCCATATGTGTCAAAATATAAATTACTGAATTTTTAATTAGTTTGAAAATAAATAAAGTCCACATATTAATATGTACACTTAGTAAATAATAAACTAAATTGAGTCAAATTTAACATTTTTGTTCAGTTAAATTATTTAGTTAAATCAACCATTATTTTAGTTAAATCAACTACATATTGAGTAGGAACAGTGACAATCTAAGTGATTAAAAAACTCACATTAAATATATATTTTGACACTTTGAATTTAAAACCGTACACAAATACATCAGAGAAGAAAAGAGAAGGCACGTTTGTCGTTAAATGTTGAATCATTCTCACAACTCGACACATATCGCGATAACTTTCTTCACGTTGTGAGCAACGACGCTTGCAAACCAGTCTGGATGTTTCGGCAACTTCCCGAGGTCGTTTCCTTCCGGGAGTACGTTGCGCCAGGACGAAGATCTAATCGTGCTCGCAACGTTGCACGACCGTATCGCGACATTATTGTGCGACGTTTTCGACGGCTGACGCTAAGTGTCGCAGGAATATTGTATTTCAGGAATACATTGTGCTCTCACTGTGAAACTTGCCGCTCCAAGTTCGGCTATCAATGTACGCCTCGCGAATGTATTTACGCGGTAAATTCGCGCGGCTTGACATCCCTTCGTCGATTCGACGCTGACGCTGGTTCGAATTTATTTATGCGGCAAGCGAAGTCTTAAGTAAGTTATTCACTTAGTCGATTGTTCACGCCTTACATTGATTTTGCAGTCCCTATTTCGAACCTTCAGGGATTATAGTTTGCTGATGAATTTAATTGCGAAGTCAATTGTTACCTCGTAGTCGATTGTTCATCTATCACAACTCCTACGGCTATGACACACCATAAAACGTGAATGGTAAGATACAAGCAGTAATTATTGCCTTACAGTCTTTACTGTAAATGGCGGATTCACTTATTGTTTACGTCTTGCATTAGGTTTTTTCTATATGCTATTCTATCACTCTTACACGCATTTACGCAAAAATAAATTTGAGCGCGCAATGCGCTTAATAAACTATGGAAAGGTCGCATTAAATAACGTATTGTCTACAATGCAGCTATAGTTTATCAACGTGCAATACATTCTCGTTGACAGAACAATTTAATTTGCAAATATTTCGTCCAACAGAGTATGAAGAGTTTTTAAAACAGAAACTGTTCCGTAGTTGGAATATATTTCCCTCATTCGTTCATGAAGGAAAGTTCGATTGTTGCACATAATTGATTCTGCGTCGAAGCGTACTCTATATTCGCAGAGTCCCCCTTTCTATGCGGAAATTAACACGAACTTGTGGAAAGTCGAGGTGCGAGTACCCGAAGATCTCGTTGTGCAATTAAATTATGTTCATGAAACATTGTCTACACCTGGAAAATCGCTTTTCCCTAAACTTACTTTATATTAAATCAATTGTTCTCTTATCTAAAATCGATGTAAAACATGTTGAAAATTGTACCTGTATACGTTTACTTGCAAATTGTTTTAAAATGACGAAGCTTCCATTTGTAATTTTTCTAATGAGGAAGTGAAAGGAACATCACTGGACGGGTTGAGATAACACGATTGCTCATGAACAATGTAGATACGACGGTTAGTAATTTAGATAGACCGAAGTGATTCACATAGATCGGCATAACTTTAAATTAGGATGTCGCGTTAATGAGATTTCAAGCGTGGCCTCCTTTCCACGCGACAATTCATCCACTGCAGTATACGTCAGTAACAGACGATCCACAAAATTATCAATACCGCTATGTTAAGTTTGCATGAATAAGCTCAAATGCACAAGCGCGTCGTAATCGTGATGATTGCATAAAAATAGATTAAACGAGAAATAGGTTTATGTACAAAGTGAAATCGAACATTCGTGATCATTGGATAAATTTGAAACGATCTAATAACACTACTGATTATTACATAATTGTACCCAATATAATTTAGTATTCAATATTATTCACTTGTTTTAGGATAGTTACATAGATAATTAAATCTTTGCATCCATATAGATATAGAAAAATTCTCAATTTTTTTATTAACTTTTATAGAACGGAAAAATCATCAATAGAATTGAAACAGTATCTGTAGTATTTTGAAATAAAGAGTATAATGAAATAATAATAAATCTTAATAATAAAACTCAGAAAAAGCTGTAACATTTTTAAAATAGACGCCTGCTCTCTAAAGATTAACATTCTTAAATCATATTAATTTTTCATATTTTTAATCTAACTAGTTTTCATTGTTGGAAATCAAAGAGAAATTTTTAAAATCGCGTTTCCTGATTTCTGATCCTGTCCTTGTCAATAAAAATCGTAACGCTTAGGTCATCAGTACAGGTATCAGTACAGTTGCATTGATCAATTCTTCATCGAATATATATTATCGTCGTCTTTTAACTGATTTGACAATAATTTAACTTTGTTGGGAGACAATTGTGTCGATTCATCTATCCGGCGGCCTCGATTTTCCTTCCGCTAGCCTTACATACACAACTATTGCTCGTTACGCGTGCAACGCTGACCTACCTCATGGAATGAAGTATCGATATTAGCTGACCGATTTTCATTGGCAGTGAGAGAGCGAGCATTTGCTGTTCATCGCCGACATTCGCGTCGCGCATCTCAAACAGCCTCTCTCTCTCGTGATGTTCGCCACGCGCAAACGTTCGAGGTGGGCGATAAAGAGCCTGGGACTCGCGAGGTGCGCAGCCCTCACAGGCAGTCTCGATTGGAAATTACTTCCTTTCATCCCTATTTACCGAGGTGAAAGATTAAGTAGAAAAGACGCGGTCGCATCGAGTATTGCCTGGCTCCGCCATGACGAATATACATATTCTCGAAGTACATGGCTCGGTAGCTAAAACTGACACGTAGATGCGGAGGATACTGTAAGTGCCAATAATAAATGTACCTCGGGGAAAATGCCACTTTTTGAAATAATATTTATGTGTCTGGGAAAATTCGTGAAGATAAATATTTCTTGGAAAATAGATTTAAAAAAAAAAACCACGTGTCTATGATAGAATGCACGATGTAACACGATATTATTTGTTATCTGCCTTTTCGAAAATTCAGTTTACCAAATACAGTTTTCATCGGTCAGCGATATTTTCAGGCGAATATCGAATCGTCCGCCAAAAAAAGAAGATCTCGAAACGCTTCGCAACCCCGTCCCGCTGCCGTTCCTTTCACCGCACGTTCTGCCACGTAGAGCAGGCATGCATCGGCTGGCGCGATCGATTTGAATTTAATTAAAAAATGTTTAACAAGCGCGTCGTCTCCCCCGCCTTCTCGAGCCGCGTAAATATCCTCCGCGGCCGTGGCGGCCGAATTCCGCGGTTAATTTCCTTGACGTGCCGTCGGCCGTTATGTCGAAATAAAGATAAAACCACGCCGCGTGCAAGTCCGCGTATGTCGAATAATTGCTCGCGATATTAAGAATCGCGTTGACGATCGCATGATGTAATGAGAAAACGAACGTTGGCTTGAACCCTGAACGTGTCGCGTGTCTTACGCAATAAAATGATCCACGATCTGACGAGTACATGTATGCGCATCCTGAGAAGCGTTCCATGCGTGCCTATCTCTACCAAGCAGGATAAACCCTAGTACGAAAATTCCACACGCGTCTTTTTATTGCGTAAATGGGAGAAAAAGATCTCTGAAACCGGATTGAAGTATCAATAGGTTGATGCGAACTCTTTCACTTTCGTTTAAATCGAGAATGAAAACTATTGCAAAATGCTTGAGCATAGCATAGCTTAGTATAAAACTGTATGAACCGATAAAACATCTAGCATAAAGTCACCTTATTGATTTACATAACGTATTTATTTGGTTCAGACGGTTTTATGCTACACTGAAAAAAAATATCTTAATTTTAAAGAAATATTTCTCTGAAATTGATATTTTTTGTTTTCAGTGTAGCAAAATGCTTGAACACAGCTTAGTGTAAAACTATGGACCGATAAAACATCTACATAGCATAAAGATCATCATATTGATTTGTATAACATATTCATTGGTCCAAATGATTTTATGTCATTTATGTTAGCTTATGCATTTTGTGCTACAGCCTACGAGAAGAAATGTGGATTTCGGTGTATAAATTTGGTAAAAAAAATAAATAGATAAATAAATAAAGCGTTCATTAATATTTTAGGGTGAGCCCTCTAAGTAAGAATACGAAACATGATTCATAATCATACACAAGAAAATTATAATAAACTAATAAAACAAAGAGAAATGCAAAAAATGAGTACAATGATATAAAAAAATACCGGAGTTGTGATGAGAATTATTTAACAGTATAAGAAATAAGAATAATAAAAGTAGGACACAGTACGATAATTTTTATTCCCAAAAAAATAACTATATTTCTAATTTCCGAAAGAAAATGGATAAATGATTACGTAGTTGAACCGATAAACTGACCTCAGATAGCCCGATGGGTAAACAAACATTTTAATACACTACGACAATGTTCTCTTCGTGGTAGACCACTAATGCTTCCGCTTTGCGTCCGCGAGTGCCCGAGACGAATTAAATACGCGTTGGGAGAGATGAGAGAGAGAGAGAGAGAGAGAGAGAGAAAGTTTGGGGTGGGCTACAGTATTGGATTTGTTCATACAAGCGTTCGTGCGCGCTGTGGCACGGCGCGCCAGCAGGAAATCTGACTTCGCGTGGAATTTTTTAATTAGCAAAGGACCTGAAAAAAATCCAATGCCGCGATAGCCCGTTACGAACGAGCGAATGAAGTCGTCGTTGCGCTATAAAGGTGCGCGCACATCCGCTGCGACTGCCGATCTCCCGATCGGTTGTGCCGGTCGTTTCGCCTTCGATGGTATTCGAGAAGCCAGCGGGGAAAAGACTCGTTAATTAGTGGTTACGCTACCGCACGCGGATGAAGAGGCAGTCGATGATGATGATCGTGAAATGTTACAGAATGCGTCGCTGCCGTAATACTACGTGTTTTCTGTTGATCATGGGTTCTTTAATGAATGTATATTTAGGATGAATTCTTTCTTATTACGCAGAACGAGAAGCTTAATTACAAAGCAATATTGAAATTAAAGAGACTTTACAAATTAGCGCTGAAAGTGTAATATATAAGCAGACAACTTTGGAGTATGAGTTTTATTTCTCTAATTAGTAACAATAATAATATATTTCGAGTTTTCATAAAAATTTTATTTAAAAATAATCTGCTCTCACAAGTATTCGATATTGAAAATTAAATAATTAAACCAAATTATGTGTACAGTCCTCCGTTGTATTTTTATTTTTAAAAAATTTATTCTAAATTCTTTGTATTATTCGAAGAAATATAACAAAATCTATATAAAATTTATTACGGTTGCGAAGATGGAAATTTATTATCGACAGTAATACTGGGATGATCACGACGCGTCTGTTATCGACTGTAGGTTTGCTCGCGAATTTTATTGTTATTTGCTGTTGTTTTGTTTAATCCTCTTGGCACGCTGCAAAGTGATACTGCTAAGTGAATTTCAGTTTGCAATTGGATAATCACAAAGTGACAGTGGCCGCAGAAAGGAGTCATATATTATTGAACCCTTCGTTAGTTGGTGCGTGCTCGAAGGCTGTGTTTCAAGTCGAGCATTCGCGTGATCACGGTACGTCTCGGCTGGACTCGGCAATAATTGTATCTCGCACAGGACCGTGCAATACTAGCGGGAAATATAAGGATTATTCTCCTACGACCTGTTAGGGAGATGTTTACCGCTGTAGACAACGTCTGGATACACCGGTTAGCAGGAAAGAATTTTGCTTATTAATCCACGAAGCGAATGTTTAATCTGTTAGGTCAAAAAGAACGATCTTGCTGAAGTATTTAAAAATTTAGCTGGACACAGATCTGAAAATAATTTGAATCATCAAAATAATTACGAGCTGCAAAAATTGTTGACATTCTAGCTTGAGGTCTTACATAATTATTTTGATTAACAAAATTATTTTTAGATCTGTGCTTAATTAATTTCTTGGATACTTTTTTTTTCAGCAAAACTGTCATTTTCGTGTATTAGTAGAAAGTCTGGTCGAAATGATTACCATAAAAATATTGTCGATTTCAAGAATGTCTGATGTCCATTTCTATCAACGTAAATTAATTTTAATCTAATTGTAAGTTTAATTCCGTCTTCATTGTTTTCTTAAAATTAGAAGATGATAAAAAATAAGTTAAACCGAGATTAAAGTTAATTCTACATTGGTAGAACGCCATCGTTTCATTAACTTTGCTTCTATCTTCATCGTTATTTTAATTGCCGTAAAATGCAAAATCTTACAACCGAGCGGTTTGTAATATTGAAATATTATTGCGCATAACAACGTCCTAAATCGTTTTGCATCGCAAGTTATGTGATAACTTGCATTACTCTCGCGCACTTAACTTAAATAATTTCTCTCAAATCCCGATATGTCCAATCTAGTTCATGGCATTGCATAGCATACATCAATCAATGTATTTCACGATGATCTCCGTAATACATCACGTCACGTAACACGAAGAGAATACGAGGGCATACCAGATTGGGGTGCGCTTCGTTCTGTATCTTTATCTTTCTCAGTGCCACCCCGCGCACGCTGTCCATGTTCCAAATGGGGATGGTAAGAGCCCAGGGGATGGTGCGGCGCGTAATGGGGTTACGACAGCGTTAAAAACCTCCCTTATCCTAGTATAATGTCGTCCGAGATCACGATAAAGCTTCCGCACTCTGGCTTAAACGACTGCGAGTTAACCGGAATTTGTTTCGTCGGTATCTATTTTTCTTCCGACCGTTGAAGAGCTTGTCGCGCGATTAGAATCTTCGCGTAAAAAGCGAAGGTCGCGATGAAACGACGAAAGTTGGGGACGGTTGGTCTGACGGCCTTCATTGAATGTGCGCGCAAACACATTGCTACTAATCGAAAGTGCAGCGTACTGATAATACTGTGGCGATAGTACACTGTTGCTGTTTCCTAGCTCGGGGTTGATTTGCATTGCGAAATAGGAATAAAGGAGAAACTTATGGAAACATCGGGTATATTTTCATATAAATTGTTTTTACACAATTTTATTAACGTCCATCATCGACATAAATCATATTAACTAACGATCAATGAAATTACAAGCTGAAACGAAAATATATTTAACAGCTTGCCCACAACTGTTATTAATTCCTTTGTAACATTTTGTTTCCATATGATTCATTTTTATCAATAACACGCACAATATTCTTTTGTTTATATTTTTCAGTACCAATAAGCTACTTTATGTCCATCAATAAAAGAATTCATACATTAACATAATTTTATAAATATATGATTAATTAATGTTATATGTAATATGCATTAATCAGCAGCTAATTATTTATTCCATTACAGTCTTATCTCTGGATACATTTTCTTAAACAGAATAATTTAAATGATTTTCTGCGTATTTATTGAGATTTTTTAAAAACAAATATTTATATTTTATAATTATCCAACAAGACTGAAATATTTAAAGACTATGTTCCCGACAAACATCGTAATGGAGAGATTATATACTCTACGGCAAGAATCCGCGGCGAAATCTTCGCATCTCTCACGCGCGTCGCGACGTCTGCACGCCGCTGGAATACAACATTCTCGCGTCGCGGAATCATTCACGCCTCGCTCGAGGGGCGCGCATAAGCACCCCGTAAGTCCATACTTGGACGCATGCTTCCGTACGAATACGAAGTCCATAATGCGTGCGATACAAGAGAATCGCACGCGGAGACCGCTTTCTCTTTTCTCTCGCTCTCCTCTCTCTCGCGCGCGAGCGAGGGAGGAAAGTGGGAGCACGTTCGTATTCACCCCTTCTACACCCGTGGCAACACCACCGTGATGGTCCACGGGCGCGCAGCGATCAATGCCACCGTCGGGCCCCTCTTATGCTTCGTCCCCACTGTATTCGCCGTTCGGTCGTCATGACGACAACATCCCCACCGACTTCACCAGGACCAAAGCGATACCTCTGGTGGGGTACTTGGGTAGCCGCGAAAGGGGTGACGTCCCCGTCCCCCGACGTACCATCCCTCTATCACCGCCACAGGGAGGAATTCCTAGGGAGACGACCAGGGGATTTTGACCCTCCACCCCGCGACTCTCCGTCTCTCTCTTTCTCTCTCTCTCTCTATCTCTCCCTCCTCATCTTTCTCTCCGTCTCTCTCGGCATATCTCTGTGCTCGGCCACCCGCACGCATTATACGTACGTGCAGCGGAGGTCAGGTAGGTCGCTCCAGGTGACTCGGCCCTGACACCGTATCGCTGACCACCACCGTCCGATTCGTTGATTAGATTATTGGTCACCGATCATCGCGACTGATATTGCTATAGCACATAATGTGAAACTTTTGAATTTCTTCACTTTTTTCAATTTATTTATTGATGATAATAATATTACATTTATTCGTTATCTCGTATGATATACAGATTATTCACGGAGAAAACTATGCTTTATGCGATTACAAACTCGGCTGTATTCTATCATGCAACTCGGTTGTTTCTACTAAATTATGTAACGTAAGTTCTGAGGGGCTGAAATGTGAGAAATTATACGAGAAAATTAATTCGCAGTTGTTTCTCTTCTCTCTCTCTCTCTTTCTCTCCCTCTCTCTCTCTTTCTCTCCCTCTCTCTCCCTCTCTCTCCACTATATTTGTATAATTTATGAAAAGGTCATCTGTATGTGAATTTCATAACTACACGAGCATTTTAAGAAAATTAATATCGAATGATATTGAACCAGTTGAGTGATCAATCGTTAATCTAAACTATCTACGTTTTCGACAAATATTTTATTCTTTTATTCTCTTTAATTTGTAAAAAAAAGTTGAAGGACTGTTCGTTGCAGACACGAATATATTTAAGTATTTATCAAGGATCAGGTGGCTGCTAGTAAATAATTGTATAGTAGACGGTTATACATTGCGCTTGATACAGTCATGTTTCCTCGGTCGCTAGTTGGATTATATGTATCTGGTATGTCGGAGCATGGATTTGCCACGCGTTGATTAATTCTCGACTGTCCAAGCCCTTCAAATTGAATTCGAACAATCTTGATTCTTTAATAACTCGATGACACCATTTCGAACTCCATAAGAATATATATCATTATAAATAACGAATATTAATAAAAATATCCAAATAAAATATCGAAAGTTATAGTAATCAAAAATGATTACATAAACTATTTACAAAAACTAAAACTCTCGCATATAATTTTATATCGTATAAATCAAAATATATAAAAGAAAATAATTTTAAAAAAATATATATTATCAATAGAATTATATTTCTTACTTTAATAAAATGTAGAATCTGTGCAAATACGAAAATAAGATTTTAATGCGCAGTATGTGGGTGATATATAAGTGAGATTCACGTTCTCCAATCTTTCAATATTACATTAAAAATGAATCACTTCCGATGGATGCGGGACGGAGAGCGAGACACCATAGGACCACCGAGCAACGGAAGACGCGAAGGGGACGAGTCCGATCCGCCTCTAAATCGAGTTACGCGGCCTGCTGGAGATAATGATATTTATGCGCGTCAAGTGTATGATGTGTGGTCCGCCACACATGAATTACGAGTTAGGCCGTAAAAGAAAAGGAGGAGTAAAAAGCGCGCGGGAAGTTTGAAACGTCTGCCCAGGGATGATCCCAGGAGATCCGGAGTCGTGTGAAAGGCGAGCGGACACGCGCCGCTCGTGCCTTCTCTCGTGAAAGCGCCATTTCCAAAGTTTCGCACATTTTTAATACTATCGCGATTGATTTACGAGCGGGCGACATATCGAGATTTATACAACATACCGCACACGAACTCTACGCGGATCCGTTTGTCTCACAATGGCTTCTCGCAAAAACAATTTGTCACAGTTAACGCTCGAAAGGCGATTACCGCATAATCGACAAATATACATGGTTGTAACAACTCTAACTCCATTACATTGATTACATTGCGATATAACGATTGATTGCGGTGTGTCATAGCGGAAATGAATACAATAAAATGTTTATTAACGTCATTTAATGCTGTAAATGAATTACGAGTTGGCTTTGCGCAGAAAAAAAATGCATCGGTGACATAATAACTCACTGCACACAACTTCGGTAAAAAGACCAATCCGCAAACTATTTCAATTATCGCACACCGGACATACGCATTCGTTGTTATGCGCTCTGATGTTTTACATGGTATCGGCAGCTATGCTCTAACACCCATGTCCGGATACGCGAAGTATGCCAATTACCCGATTCACAGACGCTACTCGTTGAATAGGGCCGTACGTTTATGGACCATCATATAAAACTCAATGATGAATCAACAAATTTACGTACATCAGCTTTAATATTTCGATACAAGTAAAATACCTATGTTGAGGTACCTTCGCGATTATTACGATCAGTACGTAAATTATGTATTCATTACGCGATCAGGTACAATTCGCAAATCAATTGGAATGTAACTTATCAAACGAAGTTAAAGTAAACACGAGCGTTTCGGCGCTGGATTTGAATTCTGTTCGGTGCAGAAGTCAAATATAAACCACAATTTAATATTTCATGTAGCACTCTATTTCGAAACATCAGCAAGAGGAGACTAAAAGTTAAGAAAAAATTCAAACAATTTGTAATAATTCATGGTGTTCTTAAAAGCGAAGAAATTGCGTTTTAGAGAATGATGGGTAGCCATTCTTCCCAGTTAAAATACCCAGTCATTGATAATAACGGAAGCGCTTCCGTTCAACTCGGTGGTCGACACTGCGCTTTTGAGCGAACGCATCGCGCGAGAGCACGTAAATATTTATCGTGGATAATCCGAGTATACAGGCGTCTATTACAGCGGCCCTTCGTCGTCGGCTGCCCCTCGAGCGGTGGGTTTGACCCCGAGGGACATTCCTGGCATGACACGTAAGGTCCTTCTCTCTCTTGTTCTCTCTCTCTCTCTCTCTCGCTCTCTCTCTCTCTCTCTCTCTCTCTCTTGCTGTGCACCGGTCTGCATCCGCTCTGGCTCGCCACCGTCCGAGAGAGCGTGGAAAAGCTCCGGTGAGCCGCGCGGGATTTTGAGCCACGAAGTTCTCGCATTGTCATTTAGGACACAACGCAAAAGGGGATGAAAGAGGAAAGGGGTCGAGGAGAAAGGAGAGAAAGAGACAGAACACGCAGAGGGGCGACGTTGAGGGGTTGGAAAGATGAAAGAGAAGGAGCGGCAGAGAGATGTGAGACAGAGAGGATGAGAGAGCAGATTGGAGAAAGGAAGGCGGACGGAAATGAAGAGAGAAAGAGCGTTAAACGGAGTGAACAAGAAATATGCAACGAGAGAGAGAGAAAGAGAGATCAGAGATGATATGCGGATGTAGAGAGGGAGAAAATTAGGAAGCGGAAGGAGGTGATAGTTTATTAATAATGCAGAATAATACGTTTCTCTGAAGTTTATTATCTGCGTGCGTGAGCGTGCGTTAAAATTAAGTCTACCACGAGTTCATTGTCGTTGCAAATATATTTTGATGCAGTATGTAAAATAAGTGACTTCTCCCGCATAAAACAGCACAAAGAGATAATCAGTAAGCGATGCTTAATACATATATTCGATACATACACACAGTTGAAATACAAGTTGTTGATAAAAGTTATAGTAATATGATGTAATACAATATTCTTTTAATTGAGTATCGATATGAATCGAAGATGATCTAAACGAGATCTTGAGACAAAGACGCCAAGAACTTCTTTCTGCAAATCTATTAAAATCATGATAGTGTCGTATTTGCAACTCAAATTTATAGAAGGCAGAATAAATATGTATTTAAATAATTGTTGTATATATTTCAATAATAGTTACTTTAGAAACGTTACAAAAGAAAGACGAAGGATTTGTGACAAAGTTGTCGTAAGAAAAATCTATAGATAAAAATAATAAGCGCGTGCTAAATTAGTGCGAATAAAAATAATGAGAATGAGAATGGTGGTGTGGCACGAGATCAACGCGGCCAGCCGGCAGCTATGATAATGAAAGTCATCTTAACAAACGTCAGTTGCAAAAAAGGAGCAGCAACGCGAGAGAGGGAAGGAGAGGCAGGGGAGAAAGAGAGATATGGATGAAGGGCATTCGGTAAAGGGAGATAGACGGTAGACTGACGAAGAGCGGGTGAGAAGGGGCGAGAAATGCGCGGCCTCTCCCTTCCTCCCACCAGAGAGAAACATGCACACGCACACCCTCTCAGAGTTGAGGGCGAGAAAGGACGCGAGGGGAATGCTGGGTCCTCGATGGACCACCAGGATCCAACATCCCCACGGCGACGTCTCGCGCGCAGGGGTTGTCTGGTCGGTGGGGGAAACGTTAGGGGAACGTTAGAGGGGTGGGGGTGCTATATCAGACCGGCGCGAGGGGGGGAGAGCTCAGTTCATCCAAGAGGAGCGTATCGGTCACGTAGTATCGGACACAGAATCGTTGCACCCGGTGTCGACAGAGAGCATCTCGTATTCGCGGGATGCACACACGCAGTTATCCCTTACGACCCTTACGTCGTCGACACGAACGGGAAAGGAACGTTAGAAGAGACTCGGAGGTTGTGTTGCTGAGAGAAGAGGACTAGGATGGGAACGCGAACGGAGAAGACTCGGTAATCGTAAGTACCGTACATCCTTGCTGTGGTAGCTCGAGAAAACGGAGAGAACGGAGAGAACGGAGATCTCCACCAGCCGACTACGGATATGGACGTGCCTCCGTTATCGTCGCGAACTGTCTGAGTCCGATGGGGAGGAAACGTGCATATTATCGATCGACAGATTGATCGGAGCCGCGTCGCTGGACCGTGCGAATTAGTGTTCGCCGAGGGTCGCGCGTTTGTGTCTGATGGTTGTGACATTAGCCGGCGTCTGGGCGGCGCGGTGTCGTTTTCCGGTGTTCCTCAGTGGTGGCGCGTGGTGTCGGTTATTAGGATTTTCGTCGGACAAAACTTCCTCTCTCTCTTTCTCTTTCTCTCTCTCTCTCTCTCTCTCTCTTCTCTTCTCTTCTCTTTATCTTCGTCTCGTTCTCGCCGGTTATTCTCTGCTTCTTTCGCTCTCTCGCTTTGCTCCGCACCTTCTCATCGCGCATCTTTTCATTTTTTGCTCTCGTCCCAGTTAGTCGTACTTCTATATGATGTAATCATTTATTACGAATATGGTATTATTCTTTCGCGGCTTAATATTCGCAAAAGCTCGCGCTACGTTAAAATCTTTCCTTTTATGTTTTCTGTCTTATGTGTTCTTTCTCTCTCTCTCGGCCTTAACATTTTCTCATATATACATATATCTATTTTTACTATTATTCTGATGGACTTTTTATTTTGTACATTTATATCATATTATTTATATTTTTCTCGGCACACGACGGAATTTTCCTCTCATTCGCCTTTCTTTCTGTCGTCGCAACGCAACAATTCGATTGAACGAACGGCTCTCTTCGCGAGGAGCCCGAGATTACTCGCAAAATTCGATTTCATTGGGAAACCGCCGCGCCGCGGGGGAGCTGCGTCGTCGGCAGCTGCCCTCCCCCCCTCCTCCCCTCCACGTTTACGTCGGTACAGATTAATTAAGCGATCGATGCTTCTGGAACACGTGAAATTTGCATTAGCCGGTGAGCGAGAGGCGCGTTTGATCCGCCGCACAGAAGGGGCGAGAGGGTAGAACGTAGGATCGAGAGGATTCCCGGAGGCAGAGGGGAAATGCTTGCATATTTCAAACCCTGTATTCTTTTGAAACTCACGAGTAAGTACTGGCGTATTGTAATCCGTGCAAGTATTTCCGAGAAAAAAATCTAATTAATTAAATTTCAATACTATTAGAGAGAACGTAAAAGAGATGAACATAAAAGCATTTATATCTCCTTACTTTTTTTTATAAGGAATCAATTTCTCCGGATTTATAAAATTTTTTAAATATCTTCAACATGTGGAGATAAATTTGGTTTATTTTTCTCGCATGATATTTCTATTAAGAGGTCGACAGCTTATTAATAATCAAGTTATCAATAATGTTAATCTCTCAGAATTATCCTCGCTACTAATAATGGCATATATCATAAAGTCGTCATAGATTTAGTTGCGATCCTAAAATCGTAAAAAGGTCAACGATATATTTGATTTATGACTAAAATGAAAGATTCGAATAAGAAGTCATTTCAAGCCTCATTAATTTGATTATTCGATTATGATTCGATTATGGCAGGTAAGATGTATCGCAATGATTCTCAAATAAAATTTAATCCTCTATGGGCTCGTAATTTTCAAGTCATATAATAATATATCGATATTTTATTAATTTATTTAATTTAAGGAGACCAAATGCAATATTTCTAATGAAAGACGCGCGAAAAAATGAAATAGCACATTGGCTAATTTTTTTGGATGAGAGGGGACGCTGCAAAAAGCCGAGATGCAAAGGGATTCCAAAAATAAAATGTTTGAAATGCAACACATATATCTATGTTTAACGCCAAACATACACAAACTATATTATGGAATTCCATACTTAAGCTTTTATACACACAAGTGCAAACGTTATAAGCCGTTGTTATTTCAAAGTTACACAACATAATATTCGTTATAATAAAATCGTTAAAACTGCTGAATTCATTGTTCATTTGTATTTATATATGTTGATATTTGTTGATTTTACATTGCATAAATTTTTTTATAATAAAAAAATTCGGCTCATAGAAGGTTAAGCTCGTAGTTCTAAGAAAAAAATTTTTACAATCATATTATATTTTATGATCATATAAATCCAGGCTTGTATTATGAAATATATAAACGTCTACTTATACATATAATACTTATTATTAGTCCAGTAAAAAAAGTTTTATAATCAGTAATACCAAATAAATAAACATATTTCTGTGCTCTTTGTAAATTATTTTGCATGTCATATGAATTTAGACTTATATTTTAAAAAGTACAATCTGTATCTACATACACATGGTAGTTATTGTTAATTATATTAAAAAAGTTTTACAATCAGCGATATCAAACAAATAAATGGATTTCTATCGTTTTTATAAATTAATATATTTTGTAGGTTGTATAAGTTCAGACTTGTATTTCAAAAAGTACAAACGCCTACATACAGATTCAATACGCACATAATGCTTATTATTAACAATGTTATCTGTTTATATGTATTTTTAATTAAATAATTGGCCTTTCTTGATACGTTTGACATTACAAAATATATATATTTATAATGTCAGTATAATATCGAATAAATGGCATTGCGAAGTGAATTGCGAACGCGTTCTTTCAACGTTGCAAACTCACGAAATCGTTGCATAGCACGAGGGTGAGATAGAATTAACAGCAGCGAGAGATTAACGATTATACTCTTAATCGAGTTAAATACCTGTACATGTGGCGGCCTTTGTAAGGGATCCTTTATGCGCATTGTACGTACATTCTCGGTGGATAAACTTGAGCGAATACAATCGCGCGGTAAAACGAGCGAAACGAAATCGATTCATTGCTTTGAAGATCACGCTTCGGTGGGTTTCGCATCAAAAATGTGCACGTTGTCTCCCTATACATTTCGCAAATGGATAGCGCTCAGTCGTATTTATTTTACACGCGAATTCTTTGATCTAAGGTACGAGACAGGTAACTTGAGGTATGAAAAGTAACTCTACATAGAGAGTCGGAGTACAGCACTATATGTCATATTACGTGACGAGACAATGTTTTATTATTGACGACAGATGTAACGAATGTTTCAAAACAGTAGCGAAAATACAGAGGAGAGATAAATAAAAATATCCCACAGAAAACTATCCGGAGGATATTGTTTAAACATTTTTACCTAATTTCCCTTTAATTTTAACTGAATTGTTCAACCGCAATTTTCACTTATTTAACATCGAACGTTAAAAAATATTATAATAAGCGTATCATACGAATGTAATCCCACGCGAAATTTAACGCAAGTAAGAGACATATTTATTTTTTATGCGTTCGTTCAAAAACCAGAATAATCCCGTACGTACCCGTAACGTTTTAGCAATAATGAGATACAGTGCGATGTGATGCACCGGCTGAAGTCGCGTTAAGTACTCGCGGCACACATTACACCGCTCCGGTAAATTAATTCAGAGACCCGGTTTGCAGTTGAAAGTTTTCTGGGCTCGTCGCAGTGAATGCGCCGCGTAACAAATCGCATTTACATGATATTTTCCGGCATAATTTACATGTTTGAGTCCGACCGCGGAATTCCACCACTCCGCAACGCCACCTTTCACCCCCTCCGCCTCCGCTCTTATTTTTATTTACACGCTCTTTTGCCCGGCACGCTCGCAAATTTGCAGGTCGCGTTTTCGCGAGGACAGTGGCTTAACAGAGAAGTATCTCATCGTGCAGAGTCACACTGAGTCCACTTTAATCCTGTTAACCTATCAACACACTCAAAGCCCCTTTTACGCGCGTCGCGCCAAGATATCTTCTCTGCGTTCGCAATCCCATTAAATCCCTTCATCTAGCAGCTCACGGAATGCGCTGACTTTAATGGCGAGGAGATAATCTTCCTCCCATCCTCTCTCTCTCCAACGACTAACATAATGTATCCTTCCGCTGATTTAAGCAAAACTTAGTAATCGAGTACAAGTTCGCGCAAGTCGGAAATATCAAATGCGATCGTTTTCTGAGAGACGAGTGCTGTTATTAATACGATTTCGTTACCGCAATTCAACTACAAGACACTTTAAGTAAGATGCAGTTCTCTATAAGACGGTATTTTTAATATATTTCCGAGACATATTTATTCGCAAAGACGGAGAGGAAATAATTATTATGGTAATTAAAAAAAATATTAAAAACGTAATTCGAGTAAAAGAGAGTGAAAGAGAGAGAGAGAGGTTTAAGAATTTTTAAAAGCTGCTCATTACGTTAAGTAGAACGTGAATAATTATTCTCTCTACTTCAGGCAAATAATTATTATATGTATACCGTTATAAATAATGTAAAAAATAACACCTCTGTGGCTATCAGAATTTTCGATAAAATTTTTGAAGATAATAGAAGAGGAACATTCATATTTGTGAAAGAATCGAAAAAAAGATACAGCTTTGTGTTCTTTCCTCTTATTTATCTCTTCTCTTTCTCTCTCTCTCTCTCTCTCTCTCTCTCTCTCTCTCTCTCAACAAAATATATATAAACTGCCTTCCATTAAATGAGAATCCATACATCGTCGTCAATGACTAAAATACCGTACAAGACCTCGGTTAATTATCTCGGACTTACCATCTCGAACAATCTCTTTCTTGAGAAAAACAAATCACGAAGACAACTTCTCGGATCTAAGTATTTCCTGCCGATTTCTCTACGTAAATAACAATCCTGCTTCTGCCTCTCTTTATTATTGCTACATTGTTATTACCAATGGACAGATTCTTTAGTTTCAAAGAATTTTGAATGCCTGTATGAGATTGATCGATTATATCAGACGCGACGAACGCTTGACTCCATATTTTGACAGACTCAGTTGGCTTAAAATTCAATCGGTGTAAATTTTCCGTGGATAACTTACTCTATTTTGCAATCAATCGTAATTGATACTATTACAGTATCAGTATTACACGACAATTTTCTCGTACAATGCAATATGATCATTATAAAGTGTCAAGATACTTTATTGAAAAGCTTAAACGAAATGATGGTGAAATAAAAAATTGTGATGAAATAAAGGGTAACAGATTGCCTTAACCTATTTATTTTTCTTTAATTTATTTTAAAGAAACACGGTTTTGCTAGTATCTAAAATTATATAATATTTAAAAATTTAACTATATACAAATCTGAAAATAAAATTTTGTTGGACTATTAAAATTATTATGTAAGACACTCAAACTGATTGCTAGAATGTAAAAAAATGTTTGCAATATTGCTGCTCCTCATACTTAAGATTTCTACTTTGATGGTCCAATAAAATATTATTTTCAGATCTGTATCTAGCTACATTTTTAGATGCTTTAGCAAAATCGTTCTTTTGTCTCAGTTCTGAATCGAGCTCCACAAGCATCTTTTAGATGCTCTGTTATTGAATTATCTATTATGGAATAATATTTCATCTGAAATATCTAATATTATTTCTCTTAATTCTTTTAAGAGTAACTTCTATATTTACTTAACATACTAACCATTAAACATATACACACAAGCACAAGCATACCTACACACTTTAATACATATTTTTTTGCATTTATTTCTAATTTCTTTTTTGTATAGTAAATTTTGTATAGTATTATACTTTGTAAATTGTTGTGCCTTTGAGGAGACTTTGTCCCAGACCGCCAAATAAATATCAATTCTCTTTCTCTCATATATATGTGTATACACACACACGCGCGCGCGCGCGCGCTCACACACACACACACACACACACACATATCGTCGTTTTAAGAACAGACAAGAGCCCCACGTCACATCCGTTTGTAAACGCGCTTGAATCACTGTCGCGCAACGCAAAAGGTAAAGTGGATGAAAGGCATCAGACGCGGCAGCAAGTTTTCATTTTGCTGTGCCGTTACAATGCGATTGAATCGATGCGGCCGGGATACAGGCTGTCGCCGACATAGTGTGAATATTTAATGAACGTTGTCGTTAATGAGGCTCGGCCATATTAGTATTAATTAACGCCGGGATGCTCGGCATTTCATCGCGTGCTCGAATAAAAACATTAAATTAAAATAGACAAAGAGGATGGGTAATGTACCCGATCATCGCCTATTTATCACCAATTTACGAATGCAAATGTACGGATATGTTTATATTTATCAGATCAAATTACGCGTCTGTGTAAATTTAAGTAATTCTTCAAGATAACATTATTGTGTCACTATATCGTTTAACAGTCTTTATATAAATCTAATTTATTTAAATCTAAATTTTTGATATCCTTTTTTGTTTTGATAATGATCTACAATAATCGATTATCTCTCAGCATAATATTCTCGGTAAAATAATGCTTATTTTTACATCTCTATAAAAAACAGATTTGTAAACGATTAGTGAATAAATTGTACATACTTTCGAAGAATTTGTGCCATCAATCTCTTTCCTGTCAGGTGATTCTATCGTTTCTTCTCAAGAAGTTCAGATAAACTCCATCGTGCATTCGATCGGTGTATGTTGAATTCTTTGTCGAATTCCGTAAACTCGGTACTTGAAATTATTTATTATTGTGGTGATTTCTCCAAAACATGCGATGTACATTCTGTAAGTTCAACCATGATTTTTTTATTTATTGATTGCGATATTTGTGGTGATTTCTATTTATAGTGTGGTGTAAATTGATGTGTGTAACTTTTCATTATTATATAATCGTAAATAGACATGCAAGATAACAGTTATTATTATTTTGACATATCTTTTTTATATATTTGTCTGTTCCAATACTTTAATTGTCCCTTTTGTATTACATAGTACATTGAGAGAAATGTTTAGTATTTGTGACTGTAATTACATGGTAAAAAATAATTACCGTTAGGAGCTCCGTTTTTATAGTTTTTATATTACTGTTATAATGTTAATAATTATAATAACTATATTTATATAGTTTTATATAAAAAAAAATATAGCTATCATAGGTATCAAAAATGTCTGTATGCCAACTAAATATTTTTATGGTATAATACAGAATAAATATAATAATTGTTATTAAAATTGTAGAAGTAATAATTATAAAAATAGAGTACTCTCTTTTAATCATAATTATTTTGTTGCACTTTTCTCTCAGTAATATAATAAAATAAATAGAATCCTGACACGAATTATAGATTATCTAAAGTGGAAATTGACATTGATGATTAACTATAACACGCTTTTCATATAAATTGGCGAATTTTATACCGTTAAACCAATGAATAAACGTATGTATGTTACGAAAATATTATTCAACCTGAAAAGGATAATTTATCAAATAATGTATGTCACAGATACCGTCATCATTATCATGCATTGGTGTGCATCTAGCCCATATTCAGCAGTTTTCCGACCAGTTTCGTGTTGCACAATCGATTGCGACAGGTTAATGAGTAACGAATAGTGTGAATCGCTACCATGAATTCACGTTTTGCACGAAAATTAGAACGTGTATTGTTCGAGAGGCTGCGGAAGCAGAATGCACCGGAAAGAAATTAGGCGCGTCGTAGGGAGATCATTACAATATCGTCGACGTTCTCAGTGGAGAAGAGAGTTCGATTACCGACACTAAGCATTTCTCCGTCGATTTTAGACGGCGTGCACATTAAATTTGTTTCTCCCGGAAGCTTTTTATATTTTCGTTTTTTCTTTCTCTCTCTCTCTCTCTCTCTCTCTATCTATCTATCTATCTCTCCTTCTCTTTCTTCAAATCACGAAAATTTCTATGTATAATAACTTTACATCTAATAACTTTATGTAAAATATAGAAAAATATAGAAAAACAATTAATGAAGACAACAATCCTGGCGAATAGTTATTTGAATTGAATTTTCTAATTTATGCTCGAATTCGATATAAACGTAAATTTACTCCTTTTTAATTCCATAAATCATATGGATTATTGCTTGTAGGCTTGCCAGTGTGCACATGCCCTTAGATCCGATCGTTTGCATTTCGCGCTGTTATGCAACGGAGGCAGAGAGAAGCATAGAGAGCAATAGAGAAACGTATGTACAGAGTGTTTCAGAAACTGTTTTCTTTGGATAGATTTTGGAAATCGAAATGAATATCATCTACTTTGGTGTGAAAACCAAGAAAAATTACAAATGATAAAAAACGATCATAATTTGTAATACATGTAAACAAATATTTATATTACATTTTTAAATTAATTTTTAATTTTAACAAAGACTGATTACATTATTGTCAAAACATCTAGCTGTGAAAATTTAAAAAAAGGATTGAACTGAAAGGAATCAAATTCTCTATCCGAGAGAAATTTGGCTTCAATTTCGAGGAAAAATCCATAGATGAGGGCTGGTCCTCAATTTCTGGAACATCCTGTACAGGCGATACCCGGTGCTCTCGCAGGCAGAGGAATAGAGAACGAAGCCCGAGGCCATCGCTAACGACGCCATTGTCAGCGGCCTGGCTATTGTGCGAGGCGTCCTGTACGAAGCGCCGACTCCTGGCTAGGATCGGTATATATTTCAGAGACGAATAAAACAAATCATTCGGCGGTGACGATGCAACGGGACGCAATGCGCGATCGATACGTGCGAAAATCCGCCGGGAAAAGGCACCCGCAGTGATAGCTCACTTATGGCAACAGCTAAACGTCTGATTTATGATAAGCTCGCGAATGCGCTTACATTTTGCAATTAAAGATGGACGGCGCGGTGAATAAATAATATTTCGGAAATGTTGAACCGTGAACAATTTTTCAACGATTTAACGATATGAGAACTTTTCTTCCAAGTCTTTATTCTATATGGAAATATAACCTGAATTTTTCTATGTAAAACTTTAGATATTTCTTAAATATTTTAAACTTACATATTTTTAAAGTAAAAGCATAATCTGATACAAAAAGAGACTGATAGAAAAATAGATAGCATAGAAAAGAAAAAGAAAGAGAAAGAACTGTAGAAAAATTAGAAACCAATGAAATTCACAAGAAATTAAATTATATTATTTTTAATAATCGATGATATTTTGATAGCTATTTAAAAGTCACATTTTGCGTTTTAATATTCTCCAATACGATTTACGGTTTCCATGGATACAAACAACATTCAATCCCGATTATCCAGGCCAAAGAGATGCCTGGAGCTTTGGCAAGTTTTTCTCGTCACCTCTGAAGGTATTAAATCGGGACAACAAGACCGGGCTGTCTCGATATCTTTCCGCATTACCACCCCTCAGACTTCTACCCCTCAACTTCTCACATTGTATCTCGCACGACGAATTCCAACACCCCGTTGTGTCCGTAAACCAGCCACTTTTCCATCTGGTACTCTCCAAGTACCCTCGAGCGCTCTCTTGTTCGATCTCGAAGTACCGTTTCCTACCTTTTCCACTCCTCTTTCTCCATTCTCCTTCTCATCTCGAACTGTACACGCCTATCTCTATTTCTTTCTTTCCTTTTTCATTCATCTCGTGCGCTACATCCCCATTATTTTTTCCTTATTCCATCGCCTAGGCATCACCGGCTCCTCACGTGGCGAAGACGTTCCACACGGGGAAGAGGACGTTCGATTGAATATCGATTACGCTCGATTTGAAACGCGCGTAATGAGGGAGGCTGATCGCGTCAGTCCTGCGTGCGCTACGACGTGAGCACGGAAAAAACAGTTAATAGTACGAGAAAGATGGGTCGGGGGAGGAAGGAGGTGACGGAAGGGATATCGAACCGCAAAGAGCTTTCCGATACGCTGGGGTACGATACGACGAGAATGGTGAAACGTATGGTCGAATGGAGAAAGCAATTTGCTAGTTGTAAATCGGTTACACGGAACACTGTGCTTTCGACGAAGAACTTTCCCTCGACGGATTATGACAATTGCTGTTTATATCAAACCCCTTCACTTAAGACATAATAATTCCGATTGTTCGTTTCCTTTTTCTTTTAAAACTCGATTATCACACACAATGATAAATGTCACGATAATTTCGAAAGTAGACGCAATGATATATCAATTACATTAATTAGTTTTTTATCATTAGTTTTTATTTCTGAATCAATTTTCTTTTTTTCGTATCGGTGAAAGCCGTATTAGCTTATATAGCAATTACATAAAAACTAAATTAAAAAATATATTATTAAAAAAATGGTAATATCTTTTCAGGATTTCTGTAGATTAACCCTTTATTATTGGTCTGTTCAAATTTACTATGCGATTATATCATTTGAGTCAATATGATTAAAACCTCTAAAAAAATAAGAAAAATTTTACAAACAGAACGATTTTACATTAATAGATGAAGTCATCAAATAATTAAAGAAAAAAATTTTGGTGAAGAAATAAATTACATTTTAGGTCAAATTAATCTAAACAGACCAGCAGAGTTAAGTTATGTTCACTTCACCTGACATTTTTTTCTCTTTTGATCTCAGAATCGTTTAGAATCCTCTTTTATAGCGTTTAGATCACTAATATCAAACAGAAGACTAATACTATAAAAATTAAAAGATGAAAGAGAGAAAGGGAAGAGACGTTGCTTTCTTCCATTCAAAATAGAAAACTGGCTATTTGTCCTCGATAAGGATAACGGCTGAATTGTCGTAATTCGGCCGAGATATATCAAAGGGTTAATTGAACATCAGGACGAGAATAGGCACAGCAGCGATTTTATTCGGCCGCGGAGAGGCGAGCGCTTCAAAGCTCTTTTCCGGACCTCTTCTCGGGATTGAACCGAGACAAGGGAACAATTACCAGGGCCGTGTTACCCTAATCCGAAAATCCTGTTACTTCGCGATCCTTTTCTGCTCCTCGTGCCCTCGACTAGTCTTTCTTACGAAGACAAACTTCATCCCTATAGCGATAGACGACACGGCGCGGTCCTTCCATTATATCTCAGCAACGATGTGCTGGAATTGCACATCCCGTGAGCTCTTAACCGAAATTCTACCACTTCCGAAAAGCTCCTGCCGGATACTTTTAGCCGTTCAGCTTTATTCGATCGATACGAATGTCGATACGAATTGTAAGTCGTGACGTTGTTTAAGGAACTCAATATATCATCAAATGGAATTATTTTACGCGTATACGGGAAGAAGTTCGTTAATTATTAAAACGCTGGGCAGGAGGTCAACGTGAAAATTAAATGAGTTTAATTAAAAGTTCAAGTAAGCAGATTATCACGCCTACGATATGTTTAAACGTTTAGTAACTGTACTTTTCGCATTACGCTCGCTACTTCTCTTACGGGAGTTCGTTATGTTTCGATTAAAAATCGCCAGCTAAGCGTACACTGCAAAAACACTGCAAACAGGGAAATTTTGCATTTTTTAAATGAATATAATTTCTTAACTCAGCAATATCTTGGATAAATAATAAGCTATTGTGAAAATAACTATTGAAAAATAAATAAGCTATTATAATAAGACATCAAAATATTATAGGTGTTCTATTGTCACAGGTATTTGATTGAAAACATTGAACGCTCTTGTGCAGGAATATACCATTTATACTCAATGAATTCATTCTTTTGGATTCCTCTTTTTCTTTTTTGCGTTCCGCCTTTTTCCAGCCTCTCGTCTTCGCCATCCCCCGCTGACAAACAATAGCCGAGCGAGGTGCCGACAATCGAAATCTCCTATTTTCTCTTATTCCACTCACCAACATTAAATCCACGTTAATTTGGTCAGAATGGATGAAAGGATCAGTGAATCTTCGGAAGGGTTAATTCTCCACCAAAATTAGAAAAGTGTGTGAAAGAATTCCTGAATTTCTAATGTCTAGACATTTATATAAAATAACTGTCTGCATGCGAATTCTATCTTCAGACACTTTAATTGAATTATAATTATTACGTAATACAATATTTTAAAAATATTATATAATATTTTAAAAATAAGTAGAAAATCGTCTGATGTCGACTTATGTGAATAACACAAATAAAAAAATAAAGGCCTTATTTGGTCAAAGCCTTGGTGTTATAAAATTTACGTAAATATTGATTCTTATTTAAAAAAAATATTATTTAATACATAATTAAAATTTTACACATATAAGTTACCCAGTGTTAATAATTTAATCTTTTCTGTAATTTGCGCTTTATTAAATTAGTACAACGTTCCAGTCTGTTCCAGTAACAGTGATATCATCTGTTAAATTGTCCAAACGTATCGCGTGTCTTCATCTATCATTCCTCGGGACAGTATCGCCGATGGATCACAAAGCCTCAGTTCCCTTTAAGTAAGGGTCATTACAGAAGAATTTTAAAAGTTCAAGATAAAGTTGCAAATTGAAATGTTACGATTACAACGTTTTGGACATTCAATTTTTCTTATTCTTTTCATTTTTCTGGTTTAAAAAAGAGAAATGCTCGAGAAATCACAATTGCAACGTTTTAATTTTATGACTATTCACATTCACTAAAAGAAGAACTCTAGTGTACATTAATAATTATTTCATTTTACTGCATTTAATTTTCGTGAGTAGACAGAAATTGAGGGATTTCAGGAAATTAAATTTTCTTAAAGATAAGAAATCCTATCGTTTATTTAATCTCCACGTCCGCATATTTCTTTGACAGAATCCATTTTTGAACAAAAGTTTTAGAGATATTTACCGTTAAAAATGTAAAAGTTTAGAAAAAAAGATATCGATCAATCAAACCTTTCTTGAGAAAAGATCGACTCCGACTTCCTCGGTGTGTGACTGATCACGTTCCATATATACAACCTTTACATACATTACGACAGATCTCTCCATTCCAGCTCGTATTCTCAACCATTCGAAAGTCTTTTTCCGCGCCCTTTAAAAGGGTCGAACAAAGCTGGAGCGCAAAATCTTGGCTATTTTATAAACGCGTGCACGTACGCATCGTCGATTACCGCGAGTAACGCAGCTCTCGTCCAAGATCTTTCCTTAACGGCCACCGGCTATTGTACCTGATCTCGCGAACGTGTTTGGAACACATCGGCGAAATCCCCGAGGTGCCCCACAGCTGCTGCGCGATCGCGTTAGCCAACGCAACAGGATAACTACGATACTTCCACTTCTTCGAGTACTTCTTCCCTCCTCCTTTCTTTTTCCCATTGTGCCAAGTCGACGACTTCTGCCACTTCGTAACGTTCATAAAACAACTATTCTTCCGGAGTAGACACTCTCCCGGGGATTTCCGGGGGTTTCTTCACATCCGCTACTGGCTCCAATGTCGTGTCATGTTGCCCTCGTTTGCCGTTTTGAACGCTTTTACCGAATCTTGAATGTCATCTATAAAGATCAGTTTTTGTTTTGCATTCCGACGAAAGCAAATATTAACTTCTTCATTATTAGACCAGAAGACGACCAATAATTTTGAAACTTTAAGCATATAAAAATAATGTATACACTGAGAGAAAAATGTATTAAATTTTAATAAATAATTGTTTGAATAGTACATTTATTTACGGAAATATTTGTTAAGTGAAATATAATAGGTAAATCAAATTAATAGTTTTTATCAAATAAATATATGTTTACATTTAGTAAATATTCAATTGGCATCATTTATTAAAATAAACATTTATTAAAATTTAGTACACTTTTCTTTCAGTATAGTAATACCAAGATTTTATAAGCACTTTTTAAAATAAGACAAACATTTATATAATAATTAATATATTTTCTTTCTTGATTTCTTTCAAGTCTTAAAATACTGTGTTATCATATTTCTAATAACTGTTTAAATTTTATATCATACATTATAAACATATTCATTATCTCGAATATAAAAAATATTCGACGGAAAGAATGATTTTGTTAAAATACCTAAAATTTAGATAGAGATATAGATTTGAAAATAATTGTCTTGCACTATCAAAATAATTACATAGAAATTTCAAGCATGATGAGCAATGCTGAAAAAGTTTTGACATTCTAGCAACTAGTTTGAGCATTCTACACAATTGCATTGGCCCAAAATTATTTTCAGATCTGCAACTAGCTAAATTTTTAAATATTTCAGTTAAACACGTTCTTTCCTCTCGTATAGATATTCCAGCATCACTGCTCACCTTCACTTAATATTCAAGATCCACAATGCACAGTGTATATGTTCGCGATGAAAACCATCGGGCTTCTTTCCAGAACTTGGTAACGCGACGCCGACAGAAAAGCAAGAAGGAAAATATGCGCGAGAATAAGGCGAGGTCCGATATAAAAGGAGCAAGATTATCGACTCTTGCCTTCATTTTTTATATTCGTGGCAAGAGAAAGAACGAGAGAAGAGAAGAAAAAAAAAAGGCGTGAAAAGCGTGCGATAGGAAGCAAAAAAAAAAGCGACAAGAAGGAAAAAGTAGGGGACGGCTATACGGACCGATGAGAGAGACGCGCGAAAGACGAGGTGGGAAAAGGGGAGGCCCCGGTTTTCTGTGGGGGTTGGAAAAATATTTGCATACACCCCCGACCTCCCTTCCCCTATATCGGCCACGCGATTCCTCGATATCGGTTCCGGCGTCTCCATATTCCGAAGTTTTGCCAGCCGAAGCGACTTTCGTACCGAGCCTCTGCTTTTTCCTCCCTACATTCAATCCCCTATCCCTTTCCTTCTTTTTCCCTTCCCCTTTATCTCTGCTCGCGCGCCTCAGTTTCCTTATCCTCCTCTTTCTCCTTCTCTCTATCTCTTTTCTCTTAGCTTTCCTCCTCCCACGAGGACGATTCTCATCCTCTCGCTCTTTTCTTCTCGTTGGCGCAATGTGCATCAGAAAATATGAATCCTTCGTCGCATTGTCTACGACAGCGTTTCTCGAACTTTCCGCCATTGTGCGCGAATGACGAGGGGACAAAGGAAGAAATTAAGAGCCGTTCTCAATGAGTGCGAGAAGAAGCGTTCGCGGCGGCGATGATGATGGCCGTAATTTGCATTGATGCACCAAGACTGCGTTCGCGCGCATATAATTATCTCGCCCGTCATCTTTTCGCTCTCCATTCTAATAAAAATCATAAGTTTTAAAGCGTGCAAAAAAAAATAGAACAGAGTAAATTTATAACACAGTGTACAATAATTAGACGCTTGATCATCCAAGTTATTTTTTAATAACTTATATTATACATTATAACTATCTATTATTATATAATCTATTATTATCATATTGATTGATATATATATATATAACTACACTGAAAAAAAAGTTGTTTCAACAGCATTATTTTATTTGAAAATAATCTTGTTGATTTAACAAGTATTAATGAAACATATAAAGTTTTATTAAAACAAGAACATAAGTGTATTTGTTTCATTAATGGTGTTATTGAATTAAAATTATTTTCAATTAAAATAATGTTGATCCTTTTTTTTTCCAGTATAAATACTACGTTTATAAAAACGCATATATAGGAATGTGTAAAACAATTGATATCACAATTGAGAATTTTGAGACTAGCTATTTTTCTTTGATTTAGCCAGCACAAAAATTGTGATCTCGATCCCGCAAGAAATCGAATTATCATGTTATTCAAGAGGATGCAATCAGTGACTAGTTTGTTAATCTATATTTTAAAACAGTGTAGCTGCGAGCAGATGGTGACGAGAATCGATCGTTTGCCACGCCATACCATAGAAAAAGGCGAATGGTCAATAGTCAAACGAACGCCGTTATCCGGCAGACGGAATGATACATTTTACGTGAGGGAAGGCGCGTTGTTACGATTTTTAATTGGAAATTTTTTCGGAGGCAGAGTGTTTCTAATTGACTATCATGACAAAAAGTAGACAAACGAAAAAATAAATTTCTCAAAAAAATTGCACTCCAAAAATATTAGTACATATGTTTACACTTCAAAATATTTTTATAGTACAATAGTAATAAAAAAGTGTAATATAATATTCTTACGATATTTAGTGTTTACATACGCGTTTGTTTTTTGTCTGAACGTTCGAACAAAAATATTAGTAGATGGACTGTTTTACGTCTAAATCTTATTTTTCTACGGCGACTTCGACACTGTCGAAAAAATAAATAATGGAATTTTGAGAAACATTCGTATGTCGCGCTGCATCATTTCGTCGAATAGCGGTTTCGAAATCAACAATGTAGGAAAGAAGATAATAGCTCCGGCATATTACTTTTGTATTTTGCGAATGATGAACGATGACTCTCTTTTTCCATCTCTCTCCATTTATCTATCTATCTATCTATCTATCTCTCTGTACTTAGTGTCTCGTCGTATCATATCACGTCACTTTAGACTATGTCACGTGTTATATACTCCGTCATTCCTGATGATGTATGAAGAAGGGTCCTGGTTTCTTAAGGGCTTACCTTTCCAGGTTAGCTCGAAACCCATACAATATTAGAGTCACCGTGCGAAGACGATAACTGTTCCGTCCATGATGTCGCTCTTCGCCTTACTGTACACTGTCTCTTTATCCCCTTGATAGTATATCGAGCTAAAGTTATAATTATATCGGTATCTTGAAAGTGTAACCAATACAATTTTGAAGGACGTATCCAGAGATAGAGGATATTCCAAACTCTCTTCCTAGGTTTTAAAGTGATTTCTCCGTTTGAAAATCAAATTTTGTCGAAGTAAAATTGCTTGTATTTTATTATCTTATCCGATATATAAGAAAAAAATTTTTGGTATTTGCGATCATTAATACAATCATATTTTGTATAGTTCAAAGAATGATTATAAATTCAAATAAATATGATAACTATTTTTATAGTAATAACAACTGCATTTATTTTTAATGCTGATTATATATTTTTGGAAGAATTATAAATATAATTATATTGTTACTAACAGTAATTGTCATAATTATGATACCATATAATTATGATTATTAAGGAATTATAATCACAAAAACTTTTCTCTCAATGTATATAAATTCAATTCGAAGAGACGTATGTTAATCATTAAAGTCATTAAATCTGGATCGACAGATAAAAAAAAAGCGACGTGATGGAAACTAATTAAATTTTTGTTAAAGGGAAAATTAGACTCCGTATAATTTGCGGAATATGTATTAATAAGATTAATGTAAAAACTCTTTATTTAGATCATATTTGTACCGTGCTGGAAAAATCTATATCTCAATACGTCTTTAAAAATAGTAATATTCTTTTCTCCCCGTATCTCGCGTATCCGGCCAGAAGTCCGGTTTTATCTCCTCGGAGACAGCCGTGTTTCTCGTTTAAGAAAACGTCTCGTCACGCGTCTTATCAACGTGGCAAACCAATACGATACGATCGATCAGACACAGTTGGTGGCACGTGATATCTCTTTCGAGGGTAGATCATTTCCACGATCGGTAGGGCTTGAAGGAGGGCACGCGCGGTTAATTAAAGCGCGGCACCGAGTTAATAAGCGGCAAGTCGATGCTGTAATTAGCAATCATTACCGTCGAAATATCTCTTCCAAAGAGGATCAGTGTGGTGCAGCGCCACCCACCACAGTGAATTTTAATTAATTCGATCGGCCGCGCTAAATTCCTCGAGAGATTGGCGACTGAGTTTAACACTTTGCCTACGAGCTATCAATCCCGCCCTTTTTTTATTAATTAATCGAAGCTTATAAAATGCTCTGTAGATTTTTCAGCGAATTAATATACCTAATAAATTGCTTGTTAACTTCGAGTGTAACAATAATAATGAGTTAACATTAACTAAATAATAATTTATAAAAGAATAATCTTTGTAAAACGGAGCCGTGTCCGTCTAAATATTATGTCAAAGATTTTTATAAAATATCATTCCGTCATACTTATAATTTTGTCCCGTTTAACATTATCGTTAAAAATTGCGAAGTTATAAAAAATAAAATAAGATTAATTAAATACAAAATAAGGTGCATAATTGGTAAAAATAATTTCCGCGCTCGCGCGTAATTAGTTTTAAATTTAACCTACCGAAAAAAACTTTTCCAACGCTCCATCATGATCTAATGCAAATTTCAATTTTGCACAACGAGCTAACCCATTAACCTCGCGGTAAGCTGAGCATTTCCAGCAGCTTTAAATGCACTTTGTGTTACCCCTTTAGCGGGCTTAACGCGCGATGACGCGCAAACACGCGTATGTCTCCCCCGAGAGAAAAGGAGAAAACAAAGGAGATCGGGAAATGCAAGAGGGTAAACCGTCAACCAGTTTTCGTGGCAATCGAGGAAAAACTTCAGGCGCCACGCGATGATATCCAAACGACAGAAATTTTCGTTATCCGCGCGTGCGACCGCGTCGGGGGTGGTAATTGGCTGGGAGAGAGAGAGTCGGGCTTGCGCGGGCGATACGCTTTCTAATATTTGTACACTTTGATTGGAGTTTGCCCAGACGGAACTCAAATTAATTACACACTTTTTCCTGCGCGTCCCGCATTCGCGCAATAACGCGATAACGCGCCGGATGAGTTTCTCGCGTCGACATGCATCGCTGTCGCTCAAACGAACACCCGTCTGTTCCACAATGTGCGGGAAAAAAAAATGATTTAAGCCCGTTTTATGTCCGCACAATTTGTAATCCGCACGAGAATTCTATGGTTAACTCTCTCTCAGAGGTGTTTCGCGTGCAAAAGGTTAATAGTTTTATCTAAGGACATATTTTTCTATCGTGGGAATATCTCTTAGCTATTAATTTGAGATAAAATTGATATAGAGATACAAAAGATTACAAAACGAGAAACCGATTTTTAGGAATTTGATTTGCACAATAATTGACGAGTATAATCATTATTTACTTGAACTAATATAAAAATTTCTGTACGTTGTGCTAAATTCAATCATATATAACAATTCATAATCGCGAAAAAATTCCATCGCGAACATTTGAAAAATTATTTACCTCGTGTGCATGAAGCGCTATCGAGTTTAAAGACTAGAAGCTTTATTTTTATTATAAAATTGCTGTAGCTATGCGCTTCCTATCTCGCATATCTTTTTAATTCACGTTACATCTACTTTCTAGCTACAAAGTTTTTACGCTCGTTTTTTTTCTCTCTGTTTCTGTTCCTGATTCCTGTACATGCACTTACTTTATTTTAACCGCAAAAAGTGGAAAAACGTTAAAAAGAACGGACTGAAAAGAACGGACCTACTTTCTTCGTGGCTTGAAGAAAAGCTCGGCTTGAAGTTCGACCTCGTAACTTGCGCCAGCCACTACCAACGTCAAATCTCATGCGTATCTACTTTTCTACACGATGGGAGATACCCAAAGAGGTGGTGCGAGACCTTGCCGTCCAAAATTTAGGACGGCTAGAAGACAGGAGGATGAGGGAGAATGGCGCGGATCGTAACTTAAATCCAGAAGTGATCATTTTAATAGGGCCAAATTAATTTCTCGCGAGAATGCGGCGGCGACACTGCACCCGGAGGGTTAACCTAGCGGAAGCGGGTACCGGGGGGGGGTGGTGAAGTGAGGGTGAAGGAGACTACTGAAAGCTCGACTGGTGCGCAAGAGGAATAGAGCGAGCGAGGACGAAGAGAGATGGAGAGAAAGGGAGGATCGAGGGTAGCGCCGGGATCGTGGGGCATAGATTATGAGATGGGTGACATTCTCTGACATTTTAGTAATGTCGCCACCGTCTAACCCAACCCGAACCACCACCCGCGTCCCACCCCCGTGATGGTGGTATTTGGTACCCAAGGGGCATGCGAGCATAGTTTGCCGCGCGCGGCCATGGTACAATTCGCCCGGCAAGTTTCCGCAGCTAATTACCATATAGTGTCTTGCGGCGCGCGCCTTGCTCTGCTCTCCAGTCGAAGTCCTTTAATAGATGTCCCGGCAGCTGCGCAGCTGCGAGAAGCGGTCAATTTTGAGGTGCGAATGCAATTGCGAATTACATTTGCGTCGTACGCCAACGGATAATTCTACGAGGAAATCGACGCAACTGGAACAATCGGGCGCGAGAGAAATACGTTCGAGCTTGTGCTCCACAAACGTATTATAGTTCTGAAGTTCAATTTTAAAATGATTTTGAATTGATTTATATTAGATCCGACTTCGATTCTACATTGCGTTGTCGATATTCAATTAAATTATTAAGTGAAAATAAACCGAAATATATGATCAATGTAAAAGAGTGAAGAGAATATTGATTAAGATAAGTCCTGGTAATAATATTTTTGTGCGAATTTGCGCAGTTTGCTTGAACTGGAAATTGTAAAATTTCACACAAAAATATTATTAGGCACCTACCTTGATCGAATATGATCCTCTTCACTCATTTGTGTCAATTGTTAATATTGTTACGTTTATGTAAATGATAGTTGAGATAGTCAGTGTTTTTTTTTTTTTTTTTTCCTTTAACATTCTCGTCTCGTTCCTTATTTCCGATATTTAAAATTCAGAAAAAAGCTAAAAAAGCTCAACGCTAAATTTACATCGCTTTCGCCCTTCTCACGCCGGTGTCGTTTCGCTTCGATACAATCGAGATACCGACCCCCGGTCGACCGGGTCATCTATTTCCTCCCTCAGCTCCTCCGGCTGAAGACGACGTCAGAGGATTTCTCACCCCTCGTTCGCGCTGGCCGGATATTCACCTCCGTGTCGTCCTCTCTCATTTTTACGCCGCTTCCCCGCGATCGTATTTACATACGCCGCATCATAATAACGGCGTCCTGGTGAAACCATGAAAATTTTCCACCGACGAACGTTAACGAGCTTGGGACGATCGTGAGGAGCGTGAGACGCGAAAAGAAGGAATGAATACGAAATTAATAGTATTCCACGAAAAATGCGTATGCATGTGTGCAAATCGCCGTCACAACTTCATGCATCTATACCGAAAATCCCTTCGCCTCTTCCCTGTCTGTCGTCTTTTCCACCTCGTGTTTTAACACTTTCCCCACGTGTTCCACCTCTTTCCCCGAGCAACCTTCGTATACCCTGTCGCGCGATTACTTCCAGAGAAGTGCGTGGAAACAATAACGCGCATAATAGAATCGGCATAAAGTTGCAAAAATAAATTTATAGAAAATTTCATTGCTCGAAAAGCAATATATTAGCATAATATATTTTATTTAATACCATCTGAGATTGTAAATACCGACGTAGAGATATATTAATAGGAATTTGCAGGGGATGCACAAATACACTTTTGCTATGATCCATGAATAATGTTTAATAATACTTGTATATATATATATATACGTGTGACTACAGATGTTTGCATTTTAAGAAGATTACTGTGTCGAGACTGTTTGTGTATGTTATGTAGGTCGTATCGATATGATCGATCCGCGAAATGTGGTCAGAAATATCTTGGGATTGAGATCGTGTCGCGTCTGCTCGCGTTAGTTGGAACTCGAAATCATTTCTGGCACATGGGGCACTTAAATAAGTCGCTTAAATGTCACGTTATTGACTGAAACTTTTTGACTATCTGTTTTAAGTCGGCCACGAATTTTAAAACATGAAGTGCTCCTCAAAGTAGGTTACAGTGATCAAGCTTGACGCGAAAAAAATTGCAGGTGTCGTATTTTTAGAAAATCACCTTATATGCTATTCATGAGACACTTATGACGTACGCGAGAAGAATAAAGGACATACTCCTGTATTACTTCAAATAAATAATGTATTCTATGTATTTGGAAAAGCTTCTTTCACGAGACTTTTATTCATCACACTTGTAGCTTTTTCATTAAGCTTACATTTGAATAATCAAAATCTATAAAAATACTACAATTTTATTTCTTCAAATTATTTTGTAAAACTATAATCTACAGACACTTTATAATGTGCTTTTTTTAACTGCAAGCTTTTAGATCTTTAAATATTTTTCTTTCGAAGAGCGCCATTATCATTCACACGCTCCTTTCAGCGCGAATTCAATCTTTTATCTTTAGAAGTGGCTCGAAACTATTATGAAGTAATTATTTAAGAATCGTCCATTCGATTGGCAATTAAGTTACAGATGGTCTTTAAGTTCGAAGGAAGAAATGGCGCGCAAGGCAGAGTTAATAAATAGAGTCGCACGGCATGATGGCGTATTTCACGTATTTTCATCGCCAGAAGTCTCTTAGAGTGCCGTAATATAGGAATGAAAGGGATGAGAAGGTACAGAGAAGGAGGGTCCGACATATAAAGCCGAGAGACGAGTTTTGGGGGCTCGTAAGTAGTTTTATTAAGGGGTTCCTTTCGGAAAATCGTAGAGGACGGTTGAATATACATCGGTGAAGATATATGCGATATCGATTACCATTTAGACTCCCAATATTACGTCGTCGGTCCATCCGTACATTTCCTTCTACATGTAACTATCATGGGCAGTTGTACCTCTCTCTATATCTTTCATCTCGTATACAAGGTGTTCGTAAAATACCTTCCATAAACTTAAATTTCAATATTATGTTTACTATCTTATTTTGTAATTAACTATTCTATCGTAAATTCATATATATCGTATTATAATAACATTTATAATACGTTAAAATTAATCCCATCTCGTAACACACACGTTTATATTGTATTCTACATCCTTTTTCATAAATATTTGATTTTCAAATTTTATTTTTCCTTAAAATCTTTTCCATAATATAATGATTATATCACACTTGGATAAAAGTGAAATTCTACATTACAATCTTGAGAAGAATCCAATAAATGGGAATCCATAAATCCACAATATGTGATGAAAAAAAATTTGAATATCACGATTCCTTAACTTGAAAGTACAATAAAAGGAAATAAAAAGGCTCGAGGAAATAGACGCTGGTCCAACAGTCCAGCGTTAATTGTTCATAAATATTTCTCAATATTCACAAGTTAAAAATTTTATTAAGATATAATGAAAATTTTGGAGACACAGTGTACTTCTGCCCCTCTTTCTATCCCATTTATCTTGTTCTGTCTTTCTTTATCCTTCTTCTCACTCTCATCCCTCGTCCATATGACTCCCCATTGTGCTCGCAAGCCAAACTCGTATACAGAGAAATAGTATATATACATAAGAGTGAGAAATAGAGCCTATCCCGCCAAATAACTTTCAAGCACCATATCTACGCAATAGTGTATGCACGTAGCGCGCTGAGGACACGACGTGAACTTTAACTCTTTAAATAATAAAGAGAAGCAGGTTAACTTGGGAAATATTCATTAACTTGAGAATCCTAAATAATATGAATGTGAAACTTAATATAGCAAGTAAATGTTGGAAATAAAGAAATTTGAATTTGAAGGAAAAATTTGAAATAGTATATAAGATATCTATTTTTTTTTATTTGTGATTATTTGTGATTATTATAGTGACTTACGCAAAGCGACGTTAATTCGGATAAGTAACTTTAATAATTAGATACCCGATAATCCCGTAGGACTATGTATCGATAAATAATTAAATTGAGATGATATATCGTGCCGATCCGAAAATTGAGTTAGTCGAGAGATGGCAGTGCGCGATGGTAGGAGTCCTGTAAGAGTAATTCGAAGATAATGCGATCAATAGGAAGCGCCAACGAGATACGAGCGTAAAATAATTTTGGAGAAGAGCGTGATGTATGCACGTGCGCATGTGAAGAGCCGCGGTGAGATATGTACTTTGGCCTCTTAAATAACCAAAGAATGCGCGGGATGTCGTTTCGGCGCTACGTGTCACGCGCGACATAAAATTAAGCGAGAGTACTCGGCACTCGTGCGAAAGGACTATGTTATCTCAACTGTGCAATTCAATTGCATAAATGTAAAATAGAACAGTTGAGAAAAGGGAAAAGCGTGCCGAAATCGTAGATTTAAGAAGAGATCTCATTCTTTTCATATTATAATATTTAAGAAAGTACACAGGAAGAAAAATTCTTTTTATTCGACAAAGAATTTATAAACGGAAAATAATATTCTCCATTAAATGAAACTTCTCCCTCCCCCATCCCCACCCCCTCTCTTTCTCTCTCATTGCTTGCATCTCTATTTTCTTGTTTATCTTTGTAAATTTGATTTAATTTAACTTTTATGCCTTCATTTCTTTGTTTTTTTTTTCTTTTTGTCACTTTATTATTTTTTATTTTTATGTTTATCATATCACTTATTGTTCTTATGTTCTCTGTAAATTTTTTTTTTATCAACGCTTTTAATTTGTACATTTTTAAATGGTTTGCTCTCTCGTATTTTTAGAAATTTTTTTAATGACTTTATAAGTTAATTATAGCTCTTACGTAATTGATTTATGAATAATTGATGGTGCAACGTGTATACCATCCTGCACAAGTTCACGGGGAGCTTTTGCAAAATTCCAAATTCCACTACGTTATAAATGTTGCAAACGCAAATATCCGAAACGGGTAGCGTACCCTTGGAAATAGCGTATGAACATAGGGTTCAGTGTATTTTTTTGACCCCTTAAATTGCCAGGAAGGTACGGACGGTCGTTTGTTAGCCACCACGTGTTATCGCTGCCTTGAATAATACAGTTGGTGTGTTTTACGAAAGTTATGCGCTTACACCCTTTAACTAAATTACGCTTCGCGGGGGTTTGAACGTTTCCCCGATAGATGCGCCAGAAGAGATAAACCAGCAGAGTATACGTCCATTTTCTGTGGTTTTTTTTTACCCGTTAATAAATATTTCACGCATCGTTCTCTTGTACAAATTAATAATTTCTATCGCAATATGAGACGATAATAAATTGTTACGTAAACAAATATTTTTTTTCTATGAAAGGGTTATGAAATTGAAAAAAAAAGAGTGACAATATTAAAACCGTTTATTTCTATTCTATTATTTCGTTATGAACAATCACAGAAATTAAAATTGCGTGGAAAAAAAGAAAATTGCTTCTACAACACGTTTAAAACGTTGCAACGAACTGACACGTGCCTTCGAGGTATCGTTGACGTTAAAGAATCACTTTACTGGTGAAAGAGATAAAAGTGTAGTCCACTACTCGTTCGTGTAAAACGGAACACGTGCGAAATGGACCACGAAGAAAAATACGGAAACCCGTGCTACGCCAATGTCCGCAAAGGCAGCAAGCTCCATCGGTCGGTCCATCAAGCCTCGATAGTCGTGAAATCTTTCCCACATCCGTCTTCTAGCCCGTTGCTCGCCGCCTTCGTGCCTTCTACGATTTTTCCCATTAAAAGTAAGACGACGCCCTCGTGCAAATCCCCGCACATTTTTACTGCCGCGTTCGTGCACCGATATACGCTTAAAATCAATGTTCAATGCACATACGGCTTCCCACGTCTCGCGCGAGCAGCTGAAATATGTGTATGTATCCCACGAAGAACACACTGTGCGTATGTGTGCGTGTGTCGAGGGATTTCGAGTGTATATACGGGGTGTACCACGAAGTGAATGTAGAAGTAGTATAGAATTAAATGCTCAAAATATAATACAATTCCATTATCCGAATTTCGTAAAAATAATTTCAATATCTGATATAACATCAGAATATATTTTACTTCTGTAAAACGGACGAGACTCGCGCGGCGTCCTGTTAGTTGATTGTGATTCTGGCATTAACTGTAGAATTAACGAGATATTCAGTTTTTGTCTCGATACTTTTAATGCTAACGAATTCGATAAAGTGTTCCGGTCGGGCGTGTATGTGTAGACGATACCGCAATGAGCGCATGAATCGAATACAAATGCGTATGATGGTACGATGGTAGGGAAATCGATAAACGTTCTCTACAGCGCGTATTGTCATTCCTCGCGTAAACATAGATATTTTATTCGCAAACTGATAGATTATAATAAATCGAATTTACTTATAATAATAAAATTAAACAATATATTGAAAATTTAATTCGCTATTTTTGTTTACCAAAAAGACAATACTCTCTTGTGCACTATAAAAAAATTATATGTGACATTACAATAATTACACAGTCGGTAATTTTGGAACTCATTATTAAAGATGTTGTGTAATCACACACATAAATAAAGTTATAATTTATTTTTATAAATAAATTATTTTTTATAGTAATTAAACAAGAAGTAAGTTAGCACAATTAAAGTTACGTTTATAGAAATATGTACGTATTAATTCGCCAATGAGTAATTTTTCTTAATTTTTGTTATTGATATGTACAAACATAAAAATGCAA